>JAVJIX010000190.1:1472500-1690000 GCA_036785185.1 Paratrypauchen microcephalus
CCGTGAAATAGCGGACTGAGGCTACGCAGGAGGAACAGCATGCGCTAGTCTTACCGCCACTTTTACGAAAGTGGATGATTTCAAAACTTGGAAAATGATCGTGTATTGTGTAATGACATGGTTTCGGCTTGCCCAGGGCAACACATTTTTACTGAATGATTGCATCTCGCTTATTAAGTTTGGAAAGCTTTGCCCTTTGTTCACAAAATTCGCTTTCGCCTGATGAGAATATTCTGCCCCTCGTCCACGTGTTGGAGGGACTTTCCTCCAACCGAATCACTCACTACGCATTTTGAATGGTGTGGGGGATTTCTGACAACAATATCTTTGTCGTGCGTTATTTTGAGGGGTAGCCTAGCCTACTGGCCATTTCGTTTAGGTGAAGTCACAATTTTGTTTTAGGATGTTGTGTTTTTTTTTGTATAGAGCCACGATAATGACGCCCCCCCCCCTCCCCCTTCACAGTGCAGCGTGAGAACAGGAGGGAAAATAACTTTCAAATGCACTTTTTCAGTCTTCTTTCAGTAGTGTCGTTTTACGGTATTTGTAATGAACTCTCAGGACATTGACGTAGCATGTAAGATTATCCAAACCAGGCATATTACAGTACTGCATATCATCCAAATGATAGGCTACTACCTGTGCAATATGCTATCTGAGCATTCTTCAAACTATATGTGCAAGCTATGAGGCACCCCCAAAAGGATATCTACTCAGTATTTGACAGTTTTCTAATATGCAATGCCGGCTGAACAGACATTTCTTTCATATTTTTCTTCAACAGGAAGCAGCAGCCTACTTATCGAATAATTCTGCAGCTTTCTTTTGGTGAGTACACATTTTATCTTAAATAATGTAATGTAAGCGTGCAACTTGATTTTAATGTCACACTATCTATTCACACACAGGTAGCTGAATGGACAAGTGCATGTGATGGTCAAGGAATAGGGGATGATTGTGTTTTTTTTGTTTTCATGGTGAAGAAAATAAGGAAGAAACTGTAACATTGATGAGATGGTTATGTAAGAATTGTGACTACGGGGCATCTAAACGTTTAGACCTCTTAAAGCATTATAGATTGAAACATTTCCACACCGGCCGAGGTCGGTCGGTTCCCTGCTTGTTCACAGATTGCCCATGTTTGTTCAAAAGTTGGGGGGCACTTCGTACACATTTGTCCAGAGATCACATTCCTGCTCAGGGTTCAAAGGACGTTGTCTCATTTTCATGCCTTGTGGTCAGTGGTGGACAACCATACAATGTCCAAAAAATCATTGCAAAGTATCATTTCACTGTAAAAAAAAAAGGGGGGGGGGGGCTGCAGTACCACAGAAACCTAAAATGCTCCGCTCAGCAGCAAATGTCCAAATTTTGATCAGAACCACCTTATTTCATCCTAGACTTCTTAAAAACAGATCTATATGTGAAAAATAGTGAACCTAAGCATCGAGTGTTTGCCACATTGTAACTCAACACATTTGTCGACCAGCCAACATTTGTTGCTTGTATGTTTCTCTCACATTTATCGTCTCACATGTGAAGTCCCTGACGGGGCGTACCTCTAAAGATTTGTGTGCCACAGTTCAAGAAATACCGAAGTAAGGGTTCGAAATGTTGCATTTTATGTTCACAGATGGAAAGCATCGATGAGCGCCGGGATACAATAATCCGTGCCCTCATTGTCTACCTTGGAGAGAAAGAGGAGGATCTTTTTGAAGATTGCCAGGTAAATATGGTGTACAATTTCATACTATTCCTGCCTTCCGCTTTAAAGCGGTGGCTCTCAAAGTTTTTCAGACTGCGGACCATTTTGTTGCAATATTTTCAAGGACCACCTGCCAACTGAATTGACCTTTGGCTAAGGCCCGCCTTAGAATGCTGATTGACAACTCACAGCACAGCAAGGGTCAGACAGTGGGACCACTGTCCAACCCTTGCTGCACTGTGATTGGTCAGTCGGTGTTTTAGGGTGGGTCTTAGCCAAAGGTGAATTGACAGGGTTTCTCAGGCTACAAGCTGGACTGCAAATTCAGATGCAGATGGCTTATCTTATATCAATTATAGTCTTATTGCAGTGTTTAGATATGTCTAGACTTAAAATGATACAGCAAGTTAGGTTGTTAACTTGTCTTGTTAATGCTCACTATGTTCGCAAAAAATCCCCTCGCAGACCACACTTTGAGAACCGCTGCTTTATAGGAACAGTCCATTGTACTTCCATAATGAAATGTATTCTTGTCTAAATTGAGATGAGCTGTTCCGTTATGGGCTGTGCAGAGGTGGCAGTGTCATATTTGTGGTCAGTCATGCAGAGGTGGGGATATGGTTGAGGGATTTTATAGACCTTAAAGGGACATATAATGTTTTGTGGGTGGGTGTTCTCAGTCAGTAGTCAGTTAACAATTGGGGAGAGCAGTTGTCACTTATTTTATACGGATGAATTCACCATACACACACTTGTGATGAACAGAGCTCAGTTTTTTATTATTATTATTATTTCTTGTATGTTGTATGCAGGATCACCGTGGCAGTAACATTACACAACACCTCCTGAAGATCCTGGTTGTACATGGTCCTCCAGAGAGTGTATCCATCCTCCTTGAAGGAAAGGAACTTCTTCAAGGATGCGGTAATGCTGCCAAAGCCTGTGCGTTGCTCCTTGGCGTAATGTATGTTCTTAACTTGGCATACCCCCAAACACTTCGCTACACATTTGAGACCTTTCAGAAAGTACTACTGGAACTTGATGGACTCAAACTTTCCACAAAACTTGCAGGACTGAAGTCCACGTTGAATTGTTTATGGCCACATAAGTCCATGCGACTCTTTTTTTTTTTTAAACAGTTCTGCTAAAAAGAAGTCACTTATTGTCTAAGACATTAAGAGATTAAATCTTTTGTTTTATATTGTTGAGAAAATGTTTAAAAAAAGTGGAAATGTCATGTTTCATTTTTTCATTCTAAATGCAACTTTTGAACCTGTATTGCAGAGGTCAATAAAAACTGGTTAAGAACCTATTTTTGTGATTTGTGGGACTATTGTAACATATATCACAAAGACTTGCTTAACGTTAATGTAAATGTAACAAAGTAAAGTAAAACAAAGCAGAAAATGTCAGTATAAAAAACGCATAAGAATTCCTTAATATTTATTAAGTAATATTTCTTTATTATATATGAAAATAATCAATAACATTTACTCAGAATATTTCTGGCTGGTGTTAGGTATTTTTTACCTGACTTTTATGGGTAAAAAGAGGAGAATTTATTTCAGTAAATTTTAATTGATTCTCGAGAGTAAGTTTTATTCAAGGTAGCATCATTAAATTTACTTAAAAAAAGTGAGTGCAAATTGTTACTAAGATTTTTTTAAGTAAATCGTATGAGTCATTTTTTTCAGTGTATGTATTCAAAGCTTTAGCTTTTACTTCTCCTACACACTTTAACAATAACTATTTATTTGTGTTTGTGTATTTTTACTAATTGTGTTAACTACTACTGTTATTTATAGTAACTAGTACTGTTTTAATAAACAAACCAATGTTTTAATAAACTACTGTTTATAACATTTTATTTAATTATTTATTTAATAATTAATTTATTTTATTCTATTTAAAACAATGTTTTAATAAACTACTAATAAATTACTGTTTTAATAAACAAACCAAATAAAGGGTTTATCCTCATTATCATCTCTCTCTCTTTCTCTCTCTGTCTCTCTGTCTCTCTCTCTGTCTCTCTCTCTCTCTCTCTCTCTCTCTCTCTCTCTCTCTGTCTCTCTCTCTCTCTCTCCTGGGGCGGTCCTCATGTGAGCCAGTTTCGTTGTAACGCTTGATGGTCTTTGCGACTGCACTTGGGGACACATTCAAAGATTTCGCAGTTTTCTGGACTGACTGACCACTGACCTTCATTTCTTAAAGTAATGATGGCCACACATTTCTCTTTACTTAGCTGATTTGTTCTTGCCATAATACCAGTTCTAACAGCTGTGCAATAGGGCTGTCGGCTGTGTATCAACCTGACTTCTGCACAACACAACTGATGGTCCCAACCCAATTAATAAGGAAAGAAATTGCACTAAGTACATTTACAGATATGTTAATTAATGTACACTAGGGGTGGGTATTGGCAAAGAAGTCACGATTCAATTCAAATCACGATTCATATGCCACGATGCGATACTATCACGATGCATCACGATACTTGAATTATTGCGATGCATTGCAATATATTTGACATACTTTAGTAAAAATGTACCAAAAAAAAAAAAAGGATAACTTAAATATCAGTGGCTGTGTATCTGTGTAGTGTCTTCAATTGATACATAACTCTGAGCAACTCAATTCATAACTGAATTTATTGAATAACAAAAACAAATAAATCAAACTTTTTTTCTAAAACAAAAAATTATGTTCAAACATTTGCCATTTTGGAGGTAGCTACCATCATAACAAACAATACCCTTTCACAAAGAAAAAAAGTTCATAGGCTTTATAAAAAAACAAACAAACTAATAATTAATTTATTAATAATTACTTAATAAATTATTAATTAATAAAAATCAATTTTTGGCATCAAGAATTGATGCAGTATATTGTGAAAGTTAGTATCGCGATGCATTGTCATGACGATTATTTTGCACACCCCTAATGTACACTGTCCCTGTCAAATAAACCAATAAATAAATAAATAAATAACCCTGACAAGGCACGTCTGTGCAGTGAAAACCATTTCAGGTGACTACCTCATTAAGCTCATTGAGAGAACCAAGGGTTTGCAGCGCTATCAAAAAAAGCAAAGGGTGGCTACTTTGAGGAATCTAAAATATAAGACTTATTTAGAGTTATTTCACACTTTTTTTTGTAAAGTACATAATTCCACATGTGTTCATTTATAGTTTTGATGCCTTCAATCAGAATCTACAATGTAAAGAGTCATGAAAGTAAAGAAAACACATTGAATGAGAAGGTGTGTCCAAACGTTTGGGCTGTACTGTATATATAAACAATGTATTTTTACAAATCACTTGGTCAGATAGTAAGTAAGTAATCCAGCAATATCAGTGCAGAGGAGTCTTGTCTGACACTGTTGCATGTGGTTTGCTCTTTCCCTGACACCTCAGTACTGCTGTCGTATATTTTCCAATTAACTCAAATCCCATTGGACTTTCAACATGCGAGTGTGAATCAAAGCGGTGCCCCTGACATGTCCAATCAATATTCCCTCCACAACACCCTCTGCATCGCTGCACTGTTTCTGCCAGTGCATTTTCTACTTTATTCGTTTCTGTCAAGATATTTCCTGAGATTAAGAAAGACAATTTAAATTTCATAAACTGATGATAACTGGGGGCTGAGAGAGCCTTATCTCAAAAAACCATCCTGTACTGTGCATTGCTATAGTCATGTTCTCCTTGCCTGCTCACAAAATTCACTATAGCACTTTTATTTTTTAATACTTGGTGCATTGTGTAACTTTTCCTCCTCGTCTCCATAGAGATGTTGTTGCTTTGCCCAAAATAAGATAAGATAAGATAAGCCTTTATTGATCTCACACAGGCGAAATTTACTCGCCACAGTAGCTCCAGGACATTTGGACAAGAGGGAAAAAGTGCATGCAGGCAGGGAGGGGATAAAGTAAGTAATAAATAATAAAGTAAGATAAAGTAAGTAATAAATAATACAAATAGTAATACGTAATACATAAAAAATGCTCCACAATATTGCATTAAACATATCCTTCTTCATGGAGACAAAAAAGTGACATCACCAAGCCAAGTTACATCTGTGGAGAGGTGACCCTGCTCATGATTTTTAAATCAATAAAAACAACTGTAATTGAATAAATGCATCATAGATAAGTTTAATTCTAATGTGGAACATTTCAGGCAAAGCAATAAAATCTCCATGGAAAAAAAAAATCTGATGACAGACCTTCCACCATAAAAGTTACTTAATGCACATTTAACAAGTTTAATTTTCATATAGTTAACTTTACTAATGTGTATGCATTTTTTTTTATCCTGGATGAGTAGAAAAACTAAAACTAAACTAAAAATATGTGTTAAATGTAAGATTGTTCAAAATAATGTACTCGGATACTTACTGATACTAAAGCTAAACTTATTTGGACAAGTATTGATACGGAAAAAAAAATCACATAAATTGGACCAATTAAGTTTGTCCTTTTGTGAATACTTTTAGAGAAACTATTAATATTAATGCCTGAGTAATCTTAATTAATCCTTATATTAAAAATTAAGTATTAACTTTTAGGATCAAGAGTTTGCTAGATTCCTAGTTATTTAATCCATGAATTATTGTAAGATATTTCATATTCATTTCAATCACAAAATCTCAAAGAAGGAATTTTTGTGAAACATTTACCCCTGAAGTAAAATAAGTTGTTTTCAGTAGCAAAGGTATTATATTAAAACTAATCACTGGTTTGTCCCTGGCATAGTATTTACATGTCATTATTATTATTAAACTGTGCTATATAGTTTTTGTACTGCCTCTTCATGGCATTTCAGCAGCAGATATTCATTTACGGGGCGGCAGTAGCTCAGTTGGTAAAGCATATGCCTCGTGATCCAGGGGTTGGTGGTTCGAATCCCGCTCTTGACGGGTTGACCGCATGACCACAGATGAGTGCTGCCGTTGTGTCCTTGGGCAAGACACTTAACCCCACCTCGCCCCCAGTGTCTGTGGACACTGGTAGCCCCCATGGCAGAAGTACATCAAGGCCTGTTGTGACGTGAGCCGTACTCCTGTGGACCCACCACCCGCGGAAGGATTCATGGTGCATTGTATTCTGGGCAGCAGAACACTGCTTGGACTGTTGCCCCCGCGACCCAGAAAAGCAGAAGAAAATGAATGAATGAATTAATTTTCATTTACTTTTTAATTGTTGAAAAAGAACTACTGACATTTTCTACTCATACATGTGTGACCCGCACTTTAATCACAGAGCAGTGGACAGAGATAGGGGGGATGTGGAAACTGAAATTTTAACATTGGAAGCTTTAAAACAGGATCAGAATATTTGTTTAAGATGACAAGAGAACACTGTTATAATGAATCAATTTGACCAGGTATTGTAACACCCAAGGCAAAAATTATCTGGACATATAGACTTTCTTTTACAGTTTCATGAACCACAGATGACATTGTTTTTGTACAATGATTTCATAACAGTGCTGTTTTTTTCTGCCCTTTGCATTGCCTTTTTGCATATCAATGTATTTTTAATAGAATTCTGGATATATTGCGGTTCAGTGCACATCACCTGAGGCTGTATGACTGCACTTTTAAAAGCGAAGAAGCCAGGTCGCTCGATGCCACGCTCCCATTACCAACAGTACATCTGATTCCTCTGTCTTACTGTTGACTTTATAATGGCCTGCATGTTTGATAAATCCTTTATTCTTTTAAGGATGGAAACATTGTGAGGGTATCACATATCTCTGCAGAGAGATCCAGACAGAACAAGCCCCTAGAATGGAAAATGCAAGAAAAACAAATTACTGTATGTCACAATACAAAATATACAAACAAAACAGTACAATAAACATATAAAAAATAAAATGCTTCTTCTAAAAAAATAACTACATGACATAATGCATATACATAGCCAATATATATTTAGAACATTTGCCTTGTGACTGGTCATCACGCCTCAGAAATTGATCAATATATTTGAATATAGCCCACATATTGATGTTCTCCAATAATTACCAGTAGAGTAAAAAAAAATAACTTTGCTCACATTATTGCTTTCATTGATTTTTGCACATTATCAAATCTTTAGTTATTTGGACAAGCTCTGCTTCTGCTTACAGAAACATCCTGTTCTATTCTCACCTTTATATGAACACTGAGAAAACCTTCCATCTATATGGAGCCACCAAGGCCACTCTATCTAAATGGTAACTCTTCTTTGCTTTGACAAATTGAGCTCTGAACAACTAAAAGCTCTGGAAAATTATGTTCTTTGCGTAGCTAAATTGTTCCAGCACCATATGATAACTAGCTCTTATGTTGCCTACTGTATGCCTACTGTATAGGGCACATTACAGCACCTCTGCTCTACACACTCAAAAAATAAATTAAAAAAATCTCTCTCTCTCTCCCTCTCTCTCTCTCTCTCTCTCTCTCCCTCTCTCTCTATATATATATATATATATATATATATATATATTTTTTTTTACCTGGATGACTGAGGTATATATATATATATATATATATATATATATATATATATATATATATATATATATATATATATATGTATGTATATATATATATAAATATATATATGTATGTATCCCTCAGTCATCCAGGTAAAATCCATGGTAAAAGGAGAAATTCAATTTGTCTATATAGTATATAGAGTATAGTATAGTATAGTATATATATTATACAGTATATAGTATATATAGTACTAGAGTATATAGTATAAAAGAAGAAATTCAATTTGTCAACTGGACAAAGTTTGTTTGGTCGAAAACGTTTCGCCGCTCATCCGAGAGGCTTCATCAGCTCTAATTAGAATGCTGGTAAGACGCTTGCTTATATCTTGCTGCAGGGAGGAGCTAACTAGCTAACTACTTTCCCAAACTATCTCATTGGTTTCAGTCTTTTGTTTCTCTGGCGTCTAGATTACCATACCTATTTATCCCTACAACGACTGTTTTTTCACACCTCTGGCCCTGACCTGGCTAGCCCTATTGTTCCCCTGTTTGCTTGATCTAGGCTTAAGAATGGAATTATAGATGGGAGACAAATTATGTCTGACTCCACCATTTCTGTTCAGAGAAGGATTCTCTTTTTTGACAAAAATAGCCTCTTTAACTCCCCTCTCAAACCAATTCTTTTCCCTGGCTAAGATCTGAACCTCACTGTCCTCAAATGAATGGCCCGTGGCTTCTAGGTGAAGATGTACGGCAGATGACGGTCCACTCTGGCACGCCCGTCTGTGTTGGTACATCCTTTTGTGAAGTGGCTGCTTGGTTTCTCCAATATAGCGCTCACTGCAGTCTTCACTACACTGAATGGAGTAGACCACATTGCTTTGTTTGTGGCTCGGTGTTTTGTCCTTTGGGTGGATGAGTTTTTGTCTTAAAGTTTTTGTGGGTTTGAAATAAACTGGGATTTCATATTGTCTGAAAATCCTCTGTAGTTTTTCCGACACGCCGGCCAGGTAAGGAATCGCTACCCCTTTCCTCCTGGGTTCGGATTCTCTATTATCTTGTTTCTTGCCCTTGTCTCTCTTGGTTTTGTTAACAGCCCATTTAGGATATCCACAAACAGAGAGGGCTTCCTGCACGTGTTGTTCTTCTTTCTCCTTACCCTCTGTGCTTGTGGGAACCACTTGGGCCATGTGTTGTAATGTCCGAATAACACTAGAGTATATATAGTATAACTATACAGTTGCAGCTCTGGGCTAAAACCTTTTGCTGTTTTGCGTTATTGTTTGGGGCGCAGGCTGGAGCAGACTTATGAAGTAATAAAATAAAGCTATAATGTACTCTCGTCTAGAGCATGTGCTTACAGAAGACACCCCTCAGAATTATACAGTCACTAACATAACCAACTCGGGTAACCCAATTTGGAAAGCCATACAATTTATCCTCATTACACATGGAATATTATAGTGCAGTCATTCCCAAAGTGTTCTGTGCCACACCCTCCTACCAATGTGAAGATCACACAGGACCCCAAATACTAATCAACACTACATTTAATAGAATATGAAATAATTTTTTCCTTGGATTTACATGTGTGTAGAATCCCTCAGTCGTCCAGGTAGAATCCATGCTTCTTTAGTTCTGAAGAAGTAGCTTGTATAAGCTGCGAAACGTATTCGACCAAATTAACTTTTGTCAAGATGACAAACTGAATTTCTCCTTTTGCCTTAGATTTACATGGTAAACAATATATTGAAGGAGTATAACTTTATTATTACTTTTTATATCCACATTTGATTGTGGGACTTTGAATGATTTGCTTCTGATGATCAATAAAGTGTTGGTTAAACGCCGTTATATGGTGCAACATGTTGTGCTCATAAGTTTGCAGGCTACACCTTTAAGCTGGATTACAATGGTTGACACACGCCGCCATTTGGGAGCGGTCCAGACAGTGCAAAAACAAAATCACGTGACTTGGTCCCAACGCTGCTCAACTGAATAAGGAAGCAGCCATATAAGGAAACCAACTGAGTCTGGACCAATCCTGACGAGCGGCGCCGCCTCCTCTTGCACATTCATGCATATTCATTTCATGTGCTTTATATACGGATGTCTCTGAGTCAGTGGTTAGGTTCTGGGGAGATAGCGGCGTGAACTAACCATTGTTAGGACTCAGAACCTCCAGAGCTCTGCTTAGAAATATTGTATCAGGGAATAAAGCGTTCATTTACTTGAATCGTCCGAATCCTAGTTATCTTTCTGGTATGTATTATTAGCTGATAGAATAGTATAGTGTTGACTTTATTCCTTACCCTTACAGTGAACGAACACGCAAAGTTGGCTTACGTGGACAGGAAGTAAGTACAGGAAACAATATGGGATTCTGAAATAGTTTATTTGTGTTAACAGAAAAGCCAACAAAAAGGAAGATAATGCTTTAATATAATTATGGTTGCAGGCTTAAAGGTCCCATGGCATGAAATTTTCACTTTCTGAGGTTTTTGAACGTTAATGTGAGCTCCCCTGCCCTGTTTAGGGCCCCCCCACATGGCTAAAAGTTGTGAAATGTCTAAACTGAGCATTTGTGGTCCTTTTCTGCGTTAGAAAAAAACACAGCTCAAACGGGCGATTCTGAACAAGGCAACTATGTTACGTCACATCGAAAAAAGAAATGCAAATGCAGTTCCACCACCGTCTGGATGTCCACCCCCTGTCTCTGGAAATCACGCCCAGTGAGTTTGGACTGCGAAGGAGCTACGCAATGCGAAATGCGTTTTTTTATTTGCCTGGAGGCACGTGCAAGTGTTTCTAGGCTCGGAAGTCCTTTACCCGACCCTCTGGACCTCTGAAACAGCAGTGGATTAATTTTATTTTCTGTGAAAATGTGTTTTTTTCATTGAAATTCCTCTCCTTTCTTCCCCCGCGCTTAAAACGCGGAAGTGGGAGACAGCGCACAGCGCAGCGAAACAGGGGCGCATTTGGCACCCCCACCCGCTCCTCTAACCTATCTGTGTCCTTCTCATTTGCATTCAAGCAACAAGGCCCAGAATGAGTTGTTCAGAGAGAGGCTTTCTGACTCTGACTGTGTACATGTGTCTTTCTCATGCACTGAGTTTTGATTTTGAAGAAGGATTCATTTACAGTATTAGGGAACCATTAAAGGCAAAGTAACGTTATTTTACAATCTGAGCCTTCTTTCGCTAATAAAACAAGTTGTTTGACCCATATCACGTTCGTGTCATTTGGAGCTGTTTGAAGAAAGTTATGTTGTAGCGTAACCATTAGCATTTGTATTCGGGGCATTACTTTGCGGTCTCCAAATAACACAAACTTTAGCACTTTTCAAATCATAGAAGCTCGATGTCTTAATGTAAGAAATCGTTTGAAGCAAAAGTGGCCTGTAATCCGAGATTTATCCATAGTTTTCAGCTTTGCGTTTCATGTTTGGGTCCCGGGAGCAGTCCGCGCATGCGCACAGGCGTCCTCATCTACTCGAAACTATGGCTAAATCTCGGATTACAGGCCACTTTTGCTTCAAAGAATTTCTTACATTAAGACATCGGGCTTCTATGATTTGAAAAGTGCTAAAGTTTGTGTTATTTGGACACCGCAAAGTAATGCCCCGAGCAAATGATACAGCACCATGTTAACGGATACGGGATCATTACTAGAACAGAACGGCTCAACATAAGTTCTGCGATACTGCTCCAATTGACAGAAAAATGCTATGGTTGAGTAAAACTACTTGTTTTATTGCCGAAAGAAGGCTCAGATTGTAAAAAAAAACGTTAATTTGCCTTTAAGGCACCATATAAAAGCATCAAGAAGTAACATGTCATGGGACCTTTAATAAAGCAATACATTTAAACTAATATCTTATTATAAGATTGATTTCAAACTTAATTTTCTTTTCTGTACTGTTTCTGTTTTGTGAACAACTTTGCCTCTGAGACACTATGGGAACTGTCATTCTAATCTAAAACACAGACACAAGATGGGGGGTGGTGGTGGGGTTATGTGGGGTTAGTGTGAGGAAGTTGGTCATAGGGTGAATCTAGTTGAGATAGATTACATCGCCTTCTAGTTCATCACTGAAACAAAAGCAGAATCCGGCATTGATACTTTTCTTCTTCTTTTTTCTTTGTTTATCGTTTGCTGAAATACCTGGTGGTTTGTCTGGTATTTCAGCATAGAACCAAGCACTTGGTTTGGTGTCTTCTAGCTCACATTTTGGTGGTTCCTCTTTGACCACATTGGGGGTGATGTTGTGGAACTGTTGATGGATGAGGAGCGTTTGCAGACTCAAAGTTTATTTACTACTCCTGCCACAGGTTTTCTTTTCAGGAGTCTGTGTGTCTGCAATGAGACTTATATGACCTCCATCTTTGACAGCACTGTCAGGACCCTGTTCATTTTCAACCAGGCAGATGGAAGGAATCCCAGGCTCATTGTTTAGTGTTGGGACCTGGGTTGAATGATATGCCTGAATATTGGGCGAAGGACGAAAATTTTCTGTTTGTCATTTTTCTGTTCGTCCATCATCGTCTCTTGGTAATTCCAGGAATCGACCATTACTTTTTTTTTTGTAATTCGTTGGATGATTACAAAATATTAATTTATTACCTTTTGCTTATTACTGTTTGATGTAATGCAATTCTCTAAGCCAGGGGTCTTCAACGTTTTTCAGGCCAGGGACCCCCAAACAGATGGCGAACTGGGCCAGGGACCCCCTACTATATATACGGCATAGAATTGTGTTTTATATTAAATTGAGCTTAGTGTCATGTATAAACATTGCTACTCTGTTATGGTACATCCAATACAAGGAAATAATACACAGGTTAATACTGTATTTTACACTATAAAATATAAAATTCTATTATTTTAAAGTGAAATCAAAAGATTTCGCGACCCCCCTGCAGTACCTCCGCGACCCCTAGGGGGGTCGCGACCCCCCTGTTGAAGACCTCTGCTCTAAGCCAGTCATTCCCAGTGACTGATTTATCAATGTGAAGCTCACATAGGGCCCCCAAATAATAATTTACACTTTAGATTTACATGTTAGACAATATAGAATTATGACTGTAGGCTTAATATGAATATAAACCAATACATTTAAATGAATATCTTAAGTAAGGTTGCTTTCAAACTTTTTCTTTTTATGCTTGTTTTGTGTCCCCGCATATTTTTTAATTAAGACATTTTATCTGCCATCATGAAGATTGATATTTGCTAGATGGCAGCTGAAATATTATCATTTCAGCCTCTTCCATTTTGGACATTGGAATGAGGGATTATGTTGACTGTTGACTCCTAAAAGTGTGAAAACACGGTTAGTTCATTTTAACTGTGGTCCAGACCTCTTTACACATCCTAGCCTCCTAATTATTCACAGTGATGAGTTTATGAGAGTTTTGCCGTCACATCACTACTAATAACAATTAGCATGCTAACAGCACACAGCATTACTTCCTGGTTCGTGGCCACTGAAACACTATATACTGTATCTGTACTAGGACAAAACAAATTTTACTTTATCTAATCCACGGGCACGGTGGCTGAGTGGCTAGTGCTCATGCTTCACAGCAAGAAGGTTCCGGGTTCGATCCTCGGGTTGTCCAGGCCTTTCTGTGTGGAGTTTGCATGTTCTCCCCATGTCTGGGTGGGTTTCCTCCGGGCACTCCGGTTTCCCCCATCAACCCAAAAAACATGCACCATAGGTAAAATCCTCCAGCTTAGGTCCTGACCAATCCGAAGCAAGAAGATCATGGAGATGGTCCCTGGGCGCAGTAATGTGCTGCCCACTGCTCCTAATGACAGGATGGGTTAAATGCAGAGAAGAATTTCTCCTGTGTGAGAACAATAAAGTCACTTCTTCTTCTCTTCTTCTTCTCCAAGTATAAACACTTTAAAGCGTAGTTGATATTCTCTTAGTTGCATTATTTAGAACAAAATGTAAAACATTTATTTTACATTCAGAGCCAGTAATTTTGGCCATTTTGGAGATAAACAAATTCAGCAGATGGATTTGACATAGAGTCAATGATCCCTTGTTGAGAGTTTACTGCTAAATCTTAATAACAAACATGCTAACTCTGAATAATAAACATTACCAGTCAACAATTGTAATGGTTAGTGTTAATGTTCTTTCAATAGGCTACTTGTTTCCTAGTCATTACAAAATGTAGTCCACAAAAGCCTTAGAACATAACATGATCAGGTATAAACAGTGTGTCAATTTGAAAATATAGTGTGCAAGAGAGTGAGTGAGAGGAGATGCTTTCAGTCTCACCCCACGGCGACGTTGTAGACACATTGTTGTTGGATAAAGAACAGAGATGTCTGCAGCTCAGCTACTGTACTAAAGACAGCTGAAAAGGCAGCTGGCTATAGATGAAGCAGTGTTCATGACATACTTTTCACAGTTTTATGAAATGCAGTAAATAAGCACAAGGTGTACGATGATCAACATATTTACTGTTTAATATAAAGATGATGTAGACAGTAATAGTATACACCATTGTTGTGTTATTGCTTAAATGGTGTACCCATATAAAGAATTGGACTAATGGAGTGTGACATCAACTACAGCATTCAAGTCCAGTCAAATGAAACTCACCTAGGCTAGCAGTTATCGGGTGAATTTGAAGCAGAGTTCCATATTAGGAATAAAAATTAATTTACAGACAAAATAGCCAAATAAAAATACCAGGAGATCTCATGGAATGGGTTTAAGCCCATGCTCCTTTGAAATGGAGAGGCTAGCACATTGGCTACATCCATTTATATATACTGTACAGTCTATGGTTGTACTTCAAGGCTCCAATTCAAGCTTACTTGTGGAAAACAGCTAAACAGCTTTTATATCTAAGTATGTGTTGTAATGTTAAATATCCTCGTAGCCTGAAACATTGTATGCTCCCATGATGTACTGGTTAAACATATTTAACTTTATTTGAACCATATAGTTCTATGATGTGTGTAGAATCCCTTAGTTGTCCAGGTAGAATCCATGGCAAAAGGGCCACTCCTTTGACGACAGTGAGCTACAGATCTTGGCCAGTGAAAAGAACTGGTTTGAGAGGGGAGTTAAAGAGTTATTTTTTGTCAAGAAAGAACAGAAATGGAGGTCTCAGACATCATTTGTCTCCCATCTATACCTCTATCCTCAAACCTAAATCAAAACAAACAAAGAAAACAATAGGGCAGCCAGGTCAGGTCCAGAGGTGTGAAAACACCCATTACGGTCCTGAATGGTTCTGCTAACAAGACCCCACACTCCAGTCCCACTGCATATTTAATAGGCCCATCTAACTAACAGAAACTCTAAACAAATAGGTGTGGCAGTCTCAATTTCATTGTAGTTAGCTCCTCCCTTCAGGCGGATATAGGCAGTGTCCACCAGCGTCTGACCAGAACTAAAGAAGCAGCTTGGATGAGCTGCAAAACGTTTTCTATGCACCAATTTTCTATGTAGTTCTATGCACCAATTTCTTTCTTGCTATTGACCTCAATACAGTAGTAGCTCACCTTACGAAAGACCCTACATACAAAAAATCCAAGTTACGAAACGCCTTCACGTCAAATTTTGGTCTCTAGATACAAAAGAAAATTCAAGTTACGAAACGCGAAATCTCAAAAATTCAATTAATGCGCGCTCAGATGCACGCCCCGAAACGTAAATACACTTTATCAACACACACGGGGTTAGGTTCCAGAGGTGGCCTGCGGTGGGAGAGGTCCACGAGGTAGGACAACTTTGTATTTTGCAATTGTTCTACATGTTTTAGGGCTGTAAATGCCTCACCACACACATTCTACGCTTTTCTCAGACTGGAGTTGGGCTTTTCTCGCATTTCTCTCTCGTTTGAACACTCGAACTTTCATAGATTTTCAATAGAATGTGTTGATAGTGAAGCCTGGGGGTAGACACGGCTCAATATAGTGCCGAACGCGCGAGGGGAGCGGAGACACAGGATTACTATCGCAACAACACATCATCAGTATGGTAAAACTCACCTGTCTCACGACGGTCTAAACCCCGCTCACGTTCCCTATTAGTGAGTGAACAATCCAACGCTTGGTGAATTCTGCTTCACAAGAGGAAGAGCCGACATCGAAGGATCAAAAAGCGACGTCGACAAGGCGCGGGATGGAGCCGCGCGGCTCGGCCCGCCCGTGCGGCTCGGCCCGCCCGCGCCGCATGGGGGTGATTTAATCCTGGTCTGGTCCCGGTTTGGTCCGGGTCTGGACCTGATCCGGTTCTGGTTTAGACCTGGTCTAGACCTGGTTTAGTTCTGGTCTAGACCTGGAAGTCACATAGAACCAGAGCCCACCCCGAGCGAGACCCCGCGGTCTTGCCCGCCAATAGAGCACCTTTCTCAGCCTGTTAGCTCACAGTGTCAGCCCCCCTGCTCTGGAAGTCACATAGAACCAGAGCCCGCCCCGCTCTTATTCCTGCTGAAAGAGCGTCTTTCTCTGTCTCTTAGCTCTAGCGCGGAACGCACAAGGAGCGCGGAGACACGAGCAACGCGCTCCTCCAACGGCACTGCCATGTCCCGGGATAATCCTGGTTTAGTCCAGGTCCAGTCCAGGTTTAGACCTGGTTTAGTTCTGGTCTAGACCTGGTTTATTCCAATTCCAAATAAATAAATAACACAAATGTTACACTATAAAAAAAAGTTACACTATTAAAAAAAACAACCTTGGAACGGATCAGGCCTTTTCCATTGAAATAGCTACTCAACTTACGAAAAATTCACGTTACGAAACCACTTCTGGAACTAATTAATTTCGTAAGGTGAGGTACCACTGTACTAAGATTTTGAGTAATATTGGCAGAAAGAAAGAAAATAAATAAATAAATAAAACAAAATGAACCCATTAATGAGCGCCATGATGGAGCTTTTGCCAGAGACGTGACAATATGTCTTAAGTGTTTCGAATAAAAACGCTCACAGTGTACTTTTGACTGACGACTGCAGCAAAACAGTTATGTCCACTTGATAGAGTGACCATGGCCCAATTTGAACTAATTACAGCGAAGACAAGGCAGCTTACTGCAATATAGCATATACACAAATTGAGTACAGTTGATCTCCACACAGTATTTGTGAGGTTAATAAAACAAGTGTATCACAGATCACTCTTTTAGTCAAGCATACAACAAAACCATATGAAAAGCTGTTGCTGTGTCCTTGAGTTGGAAATTCCATCCGCCTTGCGTCTAGTCTTTGTGGGCACTAGTGTATGGTGTGTGTGAATGGGTGAATAGTTCCTTGATGTAAAGTAGGCCTACTTTGAGTGCTCAACAAAGAAGCACTATGTTTGTGACATTTTACCAGTCAACACTAAAAAAACAACAGTTATTTCACCTCTGACCTCTAATATGTCTCAGATTTTGTGTAAAACTGCATTTATTTATGGATGGTTGCTTTTGTTGGTACGTCATCTCTCAATTTTGGATCAAGTAAACATTAGTCCTGTTGCATATAATATGCACAATTATTATGAACCATAAGATTTGAACACAGATATTGGTCCATTGTAAATGTTTATACAAATGACAAGTCGAAACTGCCTGAGTCCATGCTTTGAATTGACTGGAAGAAAGCCCTTCTGTCAGTCATGTGTGCATAACAAGGTTGAACAAGGTTGATTGTCTTGGCTGGAGACATTTGTTCTTGTCAGTGGCATGGAGGGCTCTTTTAGTAGTCAGCTGTTTTCCTGCTCTAGCACCATAACTACAACACTCTTTCCGCAATATAATTGGCTTGGAGCATGCATGTATCACTTTGCATTTATAATGAGCACATTTTGAAGTTCTCTTCACCTGTGAGTGCCGGGAGAGTGAACATATGATCAAGAAGCGCTGTCTGACTGAGGTGGTCAGAGTTGCAAATTGCAGTATATTGTATGTGTATGTCTGTGGTGTAAAGTGTGGCGTAGGAGGGGAGGCTCTTCTCTGGAGGCACTTCGTGTTTAATGTTAAGTCAGTCATGCATGTACAGGCATTGCTCCAATTTAATAGCACTGGAACATATATGACTGTGGGAGGATCTGTGACAGCCAAAGACACAGACCTTGAGAGAGGGTTGGGGATAGGGAGAACAGTTTGAACACTACTGAACAAAAATACCAAGCACCAGTCAGTAGCGACTCTGCTCCTCATTTTGATTGACAGACTTTCATTGAGCGAGGAACAAAGGAAGAAAAGAAATATTAAAACAGAATAAAAGAATACAGGGGATACCAATTTTGTCCATTCAATAGACACATCAGAGGGGAAATAGCATGTCCCCTTGTCCTTCAATGACTCAAGAACCATTAGCCTAATTATATGGAAGGATGGGGACTACAGCGACTTGATTGGGGCATGCCACACAGAGAGGATCTAGTCAGGGTGTACTAATTTGAAGTTAACATAAAAAGACAAAGACGAGAAAGGTTTAATAAGATGGTCTTTTAAATAAGTCCTTGCACAACAGGCAGTGTTCCTCAAAAAGAAACACACAGAGAGGGAGTGTGGGACATTTCATTGCATTAAGGCCTTGATCTTATCCAATGATTTAAGAGCCAGGACAAAATCAGTACATCATTATGACCAGTGGTAGAAAGAGTACTGAAAATCTATACTCAAGTAAAAGTACAGTTACATAGCTAAAATATACTCACTTACAAAAATTTGGTACCAAATGGTACTTAAGTAAACGTACACAATACTACTGTTTAAAACTTGATCACTGTCTAAAGCTGAATTTAGTCTTTTAAACCATAATGCACATATTATTTGGGCTCTGGCCAAACAATGTTGTTTTCTGTGTTTGCATAGAAAGAGGCAGAGACAGTGGTGAGACAGACTTGCACAAGGAAAATTAGGACTTGTGCTTCTATGATTTCAAATGCAAGTAAAATCCCATACTACTTAACAAAAAAAGACTGATGCATGATATATAAAATAAATAAATAAATAAATAAATAAATAAATAAATAAATAAATACATAAATAAATAAATAAATAATTCCAGAATTGGAGGACATTTTACGTCCCACCCATCCAATATTAAATAATCCACATACAAAACCTAAAACATACAGTTTCTGAGTGAATTTACTTGTCCTGAGACCAAATCTAAAAATAATAATTATTATTCAAAGAAGATGTGTCCCACAACATGCACGCAACCCTGTTACCATAACATTTTTAGTCTGGTAGAAGAAGAAGAAAGCAGTAAACCACATGATCCCCTGGACTTGACATCATCAAACAGTTTTCCAAAAGAATAGGTAGAGCAAAGGTTTATCTTCTCTTCTATTTTTCATATTTTTATAACATCGTTAGCCTTGATTGAATGTCTCACTCTACCTCATGCAACCCTGTTATGCAAATGATCAGAATAAGACAATTATTATTGATAAAGGAGAAATTCAATTTGTCAACTGGACAAAGTTTGTTTGGTCGAAAACGTTTCACCGACCAAACAAACTTTGTCCAGTTGACAAATTGAATTTCTCCTTTATCATGGATTCTACCTGGACGACTGAGGGACTCTTCACGCGACAATTTTTATTTTTTTTTCCTTTACGTATTTGCATAAATAAGTTTTTCCTCTTGATTAGTAATAACTGCTAGCTAAACAGCTAGCTTCTATTCCTGAGATAAAGCTAACATTAGGGCGATTTTGCAACCCTGTTACCTGCAACCCTGTTACTGTGATTAGAGTAAATAAATAAATAAACCATATAAATCATATAATAAAAATTTTACCATTGACCGTCAGCTGAGCTAATCAAGCATTTTAATAGTTTATTACCTATTATTGATGAATATGTAGCAGAAAATCAGAAAAGTAAAGGTTTATTTTTCAAGAATTTTAAAGCCAAAATGTCCTCCAATTCTGGAATGACCCAAATATATATATATATACACTCAACAAAAATATAAACGCAACACTTTTGTTTTTGCTCCCATTTTTCATGAGATGGACTTAAAGATCTAAAATTCATTCCAGATACACAATATTACCATTTCTCTCAAACATTGTTCACAAATCTGTCTAAATGTGTGATAGTGAGCACTTCTGCTTTGCTGAGATAATCCATCCCACCTCACAGGTGTGCCACATCAAGATGCTGATCTGACATCATGATTAGTGCACAGGTGTACCTTATACTGCCCACAATAAAAGGCCACTCTGAAATGTGCAGTTTTGTCTCACAGCAAAATGCCACAGATGTCACAAGCATTGAGGGAGCGTGCAATTGGCATGCTGACAGCAGGAATGTCAACCAGATCTGTTGCTCGTGAATTGAATGTTCATTTCTCCACCATAAGCCGTCTCCAAAGGCGTTTCAGAGAATATGGCAGTACATCCAACCGGCCTCACAACCGCAGACCACGTGTAACCACACCAGCCCAGGACCTCCACATCCAGCAGGTTCACCTCCAAGATCGTCTGAGACCAGCCACTCGGACAGCTGCTGAAACAATTGGTTTGCATAACCAAACAATTTCTGCACAAACTGTCAGAAACCGTCTCAGGGAAGCTCAACTGCATACCGGTTGTCCTCATCGGGGTCTTAACCTGACTCCAGATCGTCGCCGTAACAGACTTGAGTGGGCAAATGCTCACAATCGATGGCATCTGACATGTTGGAGAGGTGTTCTCTTCACGGATGAATCTCGGTTTACATTGTTCAGGGCAGATGGCAGACAGCGTGTGTGGCATCGTGTGGGTGAGCGCTTTGCTGATGTCAATGTTGTGGATTGAGTGGCCCATGGTGGTGGTGGGGTTATGGTATGGGCAGGCATCTGTTATGGACAAAGAACACAGGTGCATTTTATTGATGGCATTTTGAATGCACAGAGATACCGTGATGAGATCCTGAGGCCCATTGTTGTGCCATACATCCATGAACATCACCTCATGTTTCAGCAAGATAATGCACAGCCCCATGTTGCAAGGATCTGTACACAATTCTTGGAAGCTGAAAATGTCCCAGTTCTTGCATGGCCAGCATACTCACTGGACATGTCACTCATTGAGCATGTTTGGGATGTGCTTGACCGGCGTATACGACAGCGTGTACCAGCTCCCACTAATATCCAGCCACTTCGCACAGCCATTGAAGAGGAGTGGACCAACATTCCACAGGCCACAATTGACAATCTGATACTCTGAACTCTATGCGAAGAAGATGTGTTGCACTGCATGAGGCAAATGGTGGTCACACCAGATACTGACTGGTTCTGAGTCCCCAGACCCCCAATAAAGCAAAAAATAAATAAATAAATAAATGCACATTTCAGGGTGGCCTTTTATTGTGGGCAGTCTAAGGCACACCTGTGCACTAATCACGATGTCAGATCAGCATCTTGATGTGGCACACCTGTGAGGTGGGATGGATTGTCTCAGCAAAGCAGAAGTGCTCACTATCACACATTTAGACAGATTTGTGAACAATGTTTGAGAGAAATGATAATATTGTGTATCTGGAATGAATTTTAGATCTTTAAGTCCATCTAATGAAAAATGGGAGCAAAAACAAAAGTGTTGCGTTTATATTTTTGTTGAGTGTATATATACAGTGGTACCTCACCTTACGAATGACCCAACAAACGAAAATTTCAAGTTACGAAACGCCTTCACGGTAAATTTTGGTCTCTAGATACGAATGAAATTTCAAGTTACGAAACGCGAAATCTCAAAAATTCAAATAATGCGCGCTCAGTCACACACATTATACGCTTTTCTCAGACTGGATTTAAACTTTTCTCACATTTGTCTCTCGTTTAAACACTCAAACTTTCATAGATTTTCAACAAAATTATTAATAGTGAAGCGTGTGGGGGGAAGGGGGAGAAAACTGCGCTCTGACACGTGTGATAGCGGCATGTGTGACAGATGACCCGGCGCTGCCAGCAGGTCTAGACCTGGACTAAATCAGGATTAAACCTGGACTAAACCTGGACTAGACCAGGACTAGACCTGGACTAGACCAGGACTAGACCAGGACTAGACCAGGTGGATTAAAGCGCAGCGCGTGGGTCTATTTCCTGGTATCGTTTCGAGTCACAGCTGAGGCGAGCAGCTGCTCGCCTGCAAGAGCCGCGGTCTAGACCTGCTCTCCAGGGCCACTCCAGGCACGGAGCCCCAGACATCCAGGGACCCAGGGGGACACTGCCAGCCCGCTTTAAGAGCTCCCTAAGCGGGCATGGGTCCGGGGACTGTCCCGGTCACCGGCCTGGAGGTCTTGAAGAGGCCGACCTCACGGTTCTGTCCATGCCGCTCTGTGAGCACCTTACGCGGGCAGGTCTAGAGCAGCGGCTCGCCTCAGCTGTGACTCGAAACGAAACCAGGAAATGGACCCACGCGCGGCGCTTTAATCCACCTGGTCTAGTCCTGGTTTAGTCCTGGTTTAGTCCTGGTTTAGTCCTGGTTTAGTCCTGGTCTAGTCCTGGTTTAGTCCTGGTTTAGTCCTGGTTTAGTCCTGGTTTAGACCTTGGTCTAGACCTGGTTTAGACCTTGGTCTAGACCTGCTGTCAGCTCCGCGCCGGAACCAGGAAATAGACCCACGCACGGCGCTTTAATCCACCTGGTCTAGTCCTGGTTTAGTCCTGGTTTAGTCCTGGTTTAGTCCTGGTTTAGACCTGGTTTAGACCTTGGTCTAGACCTGCTGTCAGCTCCGCGCCGGAACCAGGAAATAGACCCACGCGCGGCGCTTTAATCCACCTGGTGTAGTCCTGGTTTAGTCCTGGTTTAGTCCTGGTTTAGACCTTGCTGTCAGCTCCGCGCCGGGTCATGTGCGCTATCACACGTGTCAGAGCGCACTCTTCTCCCCCCTCCTCCTTCCCCCCCACACGCTTCACTATTAATAATTTTGTTGAAAATCTATGAAAGTTTGAGTGTTTAAACGAGAGACAAATGTGAGAAAAGGACGCAGGACGCAGAACACAATGTTACACTATAAAAAAGTTACACTATTAAAAAAAAACTTGGATCGGGGCCTTGGAACGAATCAGGCTTTTTC
This sequence comes from Paratrypauchen microcephalus, assembly GCA_036785185.1. Taxonomy (NCBI): domain Eukaryota; kingdom Metazoa; phylum Chordata; class Actinopteri; order Gobiiformes; family Gobiidae; genus Paratrypauchen; species Paratrypauchen microcephalus. The sequence continues at coordinate 1,495,721 of JAVJIX010000190.1, forward strand.
CATTGAAATAGCTACTCAACTTACGAATTTTTCACGTTACGAAACCACTTCTGGAACGAATTAATTTCGTAAGGTGAGGTACCACTGTATGTATATATAAATACAAGGCACTTGCAGGGAACCAAAGTGTATCAAGCAAAGGTATTGTTTAAAACTGTTGACACTAGCTGCCACTGTAGATACAAACTGCTTGCCTATTCTAGTCTGCCATATACCTAGTGCAAGAGGGATGGGTTCACCATTTCCTGTTGCACATCAAGAAGACTGATCATTATTTTATTGGTTAAAGCTCCAGTGTGTAGGATTTGTGGCGCATAGGTGGATGGTGCTATTGCACTTTCTGTTTTAGCTACGGCAGACCTCGAGGGACCCGTGCGCTGCGCGGTCCCGTTTTTTTTCTTTTTTTCTTTTCTCATGAAAACACACATTCCCGATCATGTACCATGACACTCTACACATCAAATGAAACCTTACACTCTCCTCTTTTTGACTATGCAATTCATTTCCCTGCAAAACAATCACTCCCCGAGCACATGGGGCTTTTATACGGAAAAGCACAAAATGAGGTTAGCTTACCTTAGAATGCTTTCCACAGGTCAAACTCTGTATTTCACCATAGACTTGCTCTCAATTTGTCCGTAAGGATCCAGCGAATAAAATCCAGTAAAACAATTTAGTCCAAAACACGTGTTAGATCCATTACGAGTCTGATCCGGCAGCATGCTTGTGTTGTTTACCCAAAACCACGAGCCTTGCCGAAGGCGGAGCTAGGGTGACCATTCGTCCGGATTTTGTCCGGACAGTCCGGTTTTAGAGCTGTCTGTCCGGCCGTCTGTCACGTGTCCTCCTTTTTTACGTTTTGTCCTCCTTTTGTTGCATAAATCGTCATAAATCCCCACCCATTATTTACACTTGCTACTCTGCGATGTTCGCCGTTTCCCAATTCAGAAAGTGCACGGTTCGGAGTGTGGTCTCAGTCTGCAGTCGAGGCGGTGCATACTCGCTCAGCCCTGAGTGCAGTCCGTGGACCACATGGCCATCTGCGAGATGGAACAGGTCCCGCCTCAGCTCAATGAGCCAGGTGGTCTGCTCCTTGTTCCCTAAAGACAAAATATTATTCTTTTGCGACTAGTAATACTTGGAATTCCTGTGCACGACATCCGAAATGCACCAACCCCCCCCCCTCGCGCGGCTCGCACTTTGCAGATATTAAAAAAATGACCCCGCGGCTGAATAAAAAGCGGAGATTCGCTAAAAGCTCTTTCACCCCTGATTTACAGTGCGCTGCATAGGTTTTCTTGTGCGCCGAGAATGTGCGAGGAGTGCACATTCTCAGCACACATTCTTTGTTTTCCCCGAGGGAAAACAAAAAAAACAAAACAAGGTGTCCTCACTTTAGGGCCTTTGTCCTCCTTTTTGGACACAAGTGTCCTCCTTTCCTGTTTCATGCCGGTGGTCACCCTAGGCGGAGCCCAAATGTCCTTCTGCGGCTCTCGTATTCAAAATGGCTGCCTCTGCATGGGGAAGATCCCCCCTTTTATGTGACTATATCTAAGTCCAAAAGAATACTTTGATTTCATGATGGAAGTGAAAAGGCTTGGAAAACAATGTATTTTTGAATGGGTATCTTCAATTTCAGTAATTAACGGGTAAAAATCTTACACACTGTCCCTTTAAGTCTTCATGTTATACAGTATATTCATGACCCCCCCCCCCCTTCCCCCTATTTCTAAATTGGTGAACATAAAATTGCATATAGTGAATGAATGTCAGAGTTGGTTGTCCCCTGGACCCTTGCCCCGAAGGAGAAGAGGGCAACACGTGTTTAGTAAGCATTCGTTGTAGGTGGTCATTATAATACAATGACATTAACAAAGAGTATAGTATTCTTTTCCTTATCCTCAAAAGGTTATGTTAAGACTCCAGGGAATTAATTTAACGCATCCCCCAAAGTGACAGTAACTCGTCCGTATATGTGCAGTGGGCGGTTGGAGAGAACGAGGAGGGGTGATAGTGATGGCAGCAGAGCGCGTGGCTGTGCACTGTCACACAACACAAGCCGCGCACGTCGTAGGGATATAACTGCTATTCCCTCCTCCTCCTCCCGCTGTCTACCCTCTGCTCCCCCATTTTCATCTCCTCTTGAACTATCCGAGCATTTAATTTTTAATGATAACGCGTGGAGCTGCATCGTTTTCTGCTTGCTCTTGCGCTCTCACTCTCTCCTCTTCCATCCTCTCCACTCTGCGCTTATCCGTGCGCCAGCCACCTGTTAGTCTGGCTCTTCAGTCCACGCTGGAAACCACTTATTTTATATGAGGAGTTTGAGCCATCAACACTCAGGTAAGTCAAAATGTACAATTGTTACGTTTAATTCTTACTGTATGTTTTATAGTTTTTGTGTATTATTTCACATAACTCCCTAACCAAAAGGCTATGGGGTTTCTTTAATTCTGTGTGCGACAATATCTTCACCCTACAAGCAGGTGCAACATGTGTCAGTATGCTTTTATAGCCCTCCTACCTGATCTGTCACTTCACTTTCACGCTTTTTACGCACACGCACACACACTTTCACGCGGGCATATAAACCATCACAATGAAGTTTACTCACTAGACGTTTTAAAATAACTTGGCCTCTAATTGACAAGGGCTCCCTGTCACCAAGCTTATACCATTGATGCGCTGACTACCATGTGTCTAATGAGTAACTATACAGGGAGACGTACACTGTACTGTCTGCATGTCAGCCTGAGGGCTCGTTATACAAAGGTGAGGCTCTGGTGGACCGCTACTGGTCAGTACAGGACAGTGGAGGGAAATGGACCGGGTGCTGTACAGGGGCTCTTAAACAAACAAGTGGTATATTGTGGTAGTGGCAGTGGGAGAAGGTCTGAGGGTGCACGTAATGTGAGTTTAATTTAATCTGTTTAATCTGAACAAGCTAAATGTGGAGTGAAAAGGGTCACATGGTGCATAGTTAAAAGATTGAAGGTCAAGAAATATGAAACTTTATGAATATAGTATTATTTTTAAAAAGAACTTGAGATCATCCTCTACTGTTATTGAGATATCAACCAATGTCCAAATTGCATATAATTATTACTCATTCATCAGACACAATTGTTTTCCATGAAACATTGACATTAAATAAACAAACAAAACAAAATTCAAATTGAAACTGAGTTATTTCTGTTGTGTGGCTGAAGAAGACAATTTTGTATTTCTAAGATTTTTAGGTGGTTTCAATGGCAAACCTATTGAATTACTTTTGTTCATGCAGTGCATGATATCTTGGACTCTGTGTGATTGCATAACTTGTAACCGCAGGCCAGTATACTGGTGGTATATGTCATGTATATGTAGAGATGGGACAAATTAATTATATAGCTCATGTTGCTCAAAGGGTGTGGAGATGTCAAGATAAACAGTCAGATTTGTTAAAAGGCAATCAGAGGATAGAGTGTCACATATTGTGGCCATAAGATAATGATGAAAGGAGGAGATGAGAAAGACTCCAGCTGGCAGCATGAGGGTGATCAATCATGAGCTTGCTAGGAACTGCTGGTGTTGTCTCCCCCTGGCTGGGTGGCCTCTGCCTGGGCTGTCTGTGGGCTCTGTGGACTCTCTACTGGGGGCAGAACTGTGTGCTGGATGGAGGAGCACCAGCTCTTGGCCACATGTGCCTGCCCTGAGAGGCAACTGACTGTGTGTATATCAACGTGCAGCCAGGGAAAACCATTTTCTACTACTACGTATGAGGAGATTAATGTTTGTGTGAAGTGTTTTTGTGGAGATTTGTAAATGTGCTGAAGAGTAGTGAAATGGGTCAAATTCATGTCAGAAGATCATTATAGACAGATAAAAGTATATGGATGTGTCATCAGCATACAGTTGTCATTTTCCATTTAGGCTCTGGTGGTCTTGATCAGTGGATATCAGTGAAATACCATATAGAGAAGTGTTTTCTATATTTTCTTCAAGGGTTGACTGTGTCCATGGGCTGAAAACACAGTGGACAGTGGCGAGATCCAGGCCAGGACAGAGATAAAGACAACCACTCATTCACACTATTCAGGATGTTGCATTTTGTCCCTTTAGTGCAAACACTTTTCTCTATTAATCAGACTTTGAGAGATTGGACAGATTGCCCCATTCACCAGTTTGTCCAAATTTCTCCAACCTTAAATGACAGAGGCTTCTTTGTCTACTCTAACTAATATTTTGCAAATTACACATCATTGCAGTACATTACTTCTTTATTTTCCTCTTTTCTAAAACACTGGACATGACTCTTTACAAAATGGATGACTAACAAGTTGATGTTTTGCCTCCTCCGGGCTGACATATTCAGTAACTGTAACGCCACTCAACAATAGCAGGAAATGACAGTTGCTATTAATAATAAATACAAATTACTAAAGAGCTTTTGTGGAGCAAAATACACAGAACTAGGTTTTATTTTAGATTTTAGGTCAGATTTTATTAAGTAAATGGAACTGTAAGAGTTCTCTACAGCTGTAACACTATGGTCCAACACTATGGTCTATAGACCATAGTGTTGGAAAATATTGTTATTCGCACAGAATAAAGGCCAACTCTGACTACTTAATGATGAACTCTCTCTAGCAGCTGAGGGCTTCAGAACTGTAACTTGTAACTGGGTCCACTATGGACCCAAAATGGCTGTCGCTGATGCCCTCACTGCTTCAGAAGTCTGTTAAAGTCCTTTCACCAGCTGAGTGGGTAAAGTTTGCAGCTGGTGCACAGTGGTATTGCTCTAGAAAAGTCTGTTTCATGCAGTGCCAGTAAAAAGCTGGAGGAGACTCAGAGTTGTGCTCACAGTGAGAGGCCGGAGTTAACATGACAGGTGACCCTCACTGTCTATAATCCACATGAAGGTCAACAGTTAGAGACGCCCACTTCCTGTGGGTCAGAACCACTGTGTCCAACATGAAACCATCTGTTTATGGCTCAGTCAATACAAAAAACAGCAGACTGCTCCATTTGTTTGAGCCCAGCCTCAATCACTTACAAGACTAAACCTGATAGTCAAACAAACAAACAACCTTACAGTGCAAACATTGCCACAGAGTCTATTGATTACACCAGCATTTAGCATCCAGGAGAGCTATTTAGTATGGAGCACAACTCCTCAGGGCGCTCTGTCCAAACCAAACCAAAGCAGCAATGTTTTTATAATACCTGCTCTTTCATTTGTGCAATAAACAGAGACTATGCAGAGAAATGCTGGTAACTTAGTGCTTTAAGAAAAATAGGTGCATTACAACTATTCCAAGAGGATACATTTTAATGGGATAGGTTCTGTGTAAAATACTGTATAAGTTTTAGGAATAACTTGCAATTATGTGTTAGTACATTGATTTGCCTTTTTACATAAGGAGATTTAATCTGACAAAGGACAGATTGATTTTATGGTGCTCAAAAGATTAGTTCTGTAATAGAGATGGGACAAGAGAGAGAGGAGCAAAGGAATGCAGAGAAGGAGTTAGCCATGGAAAAGGGCTACCAGGAAAAAAGAAGAGGACAGAGAGGTGGTGGCCATAGGCCAAAGGAAATGTCTTATTATTGGGCGATATAGCAATATTAAAACTACTTGTTGTCTGACCTGTGATGGATGCATAATTTGGGGTAATCCCTAAATCCAGGATCCAGGATTTTTGTGATCATGGCAGGTCTATGCTCAAACAAAAACACAAGATCTCACAAGATCAGAATGCATCACCCAAATGAAATATTACGTTGTGATTCCCAACGGACCAAAAAGTTTTAGTTTTTCAGTGACCAACTACCTGTCTTTTAGTTTTGGTCTAAATACATGTGTAGAAAATCAGAAACTCTGAACTAAAAGTTGTCTGGACTTTAATAGATCAGCATGGATTATCATGAGTTTGAAAATGCACGACTTAAAAATCTGCTGTGTTGATGAGGACTCTTCTCTCATTTCCCTCTCCATCCTTTAACATTTATTCTATAACTGCCAGTGTATCTCAGACTGATCTGAGATTGTTAAGCACTTCAGATAACAGTCATGCTCCAGTAGCTCACCCGCTATATTTCTTGAGGGATCATGAGATTCACAGGAGACCCCCATTTGCCATTATATCGTCTCCTTGCTGATAAAGTTGAGTGTGTTCAGATATGCTCTATTGAAATGCTAATTTGTGCACATCCTTCATGGTATTTTGTAATTTTGTGGGTAATATCTCTCTTCTTTAAAGAACCATAATTATGATGAAGGGAGTTTCAGTGTGTGAACAATAAAAACTGCTTTTCACGATATGCCAATGAGACAGTTCAGTTAGATGTGATGATATCTGGTGGACAACAGAGCACCAGGCTCTCATTAAATCTGTATTTTCTGTTGAAGATCAGAGAGAAAATGAAAGCAGTGTCTCAAAGTCCTCTTCTCTCTGGGCTTAGTATTTCCTTTTCTGAATGTATTCAACAAAAATACTAACAGCTATTATACTTGGAACAATTCCTATGAAGAAGGCACATTTAAAGAGAACAATATCAATTTGGAGCATTTGCATTTTCAAGATGCATAGTAGGTCTTTGCTTTTTTGGTTTTTAAAGCAATCGTACCTGTCCCAGAACTTGTGGCCTTGAGCACTTATGGACTTCATGTAGGCTATGAAAATGCACATTACATTGAAGTGTGCAGTGTGTGTAATATCCTCTTCTTTTACTTCTGAATCTTTATATAAGATTGAATGAAATACAGCCTCTGTTGTCCTGAACATAGTTTGCTTTGGTTTATGAGTAACTGTTTGTTTCTCTGTGTTGCAGCCCTATGACTGTGCGGAAAGGAAAGTCCTTAGCCATCTCCATTCAGGAGCACATGGCCATTGATGTCTGCCCTGGCCCTATCCGCCCTATCCGGCAGATCTCTGCCTATTTTCCCCGACTGTCACCTACTTCCTCCTTTTCAGAGCCTCTTTCACCTAGTCATAGTGCTGCACCCGCAACTCTGAGCCCGGGCTGCACTGGGGGGCATGGAGGCGGGGCCTCAGGAACAGGAAGCGGGACTAGTGGGGGTCTGTTGTCGCCTCTGTTACCAGGGGCAGCGGGAGGCGGGGGCTCACTGTCCGCCATGAGCAGCATGGACACCTCCATCGAGATCGACAGCTGTGACAGCGATGATAACAGTGAGTCATCAGCATAAGCTTCACCTGGTGCTGTTCAAACAAATCTCCTACTGAAATCCACATGGGAAATGTCACAAAGTTTACAGAGATAGAAAGGCTCTGGCTTCAGACAGAGCAGAGCAGGTAGTGGCTGCAGCATAATGAATGTGCATCCTGCTCTGCGCACTGCAGCCTGCCAGAGACCCATAATCAGCTGTGTGGCTCGCAGCTGTTTAGCCTGGATTAGCAGGCAGCAGTACATTTACACCACTCCACTGTTTTACATCATCAACATAAGCCTCATAATCAAACACATAAGAGCCTCATGATGCAGGGATCTGGGGGAATGTTGTAGTTGTCATGGTGATGAGATGCACCTGAGCGCGGCCTCGAGACACAAACAAATCTCCTATAACTGAAACACGTCTCAACTTCACATCCAGAAATACCAGTGGCTTCTTTAACAGGCAGATCTTTGGCTCACACAATGTGCATCTCTGACAACATTAGCATAAATAGCTGCAGGTTTGTTATCTTCAGCCAAATCTGTTATATTTTTCTACATTTTAATCATCACTTTATTAACAAGTATTAAAAGTGATCTGAGGCAATGCACAGGTAAAGCCTCTGATAGAAAAAAAAAATACTATGCTCTTGTTTATTCACCAATGTTATTTTAAATGCCATGTTTTTTTTTGTTTTGTTTTGTTTTTTTTTTGGGGGGGGGGGGGGTCAGCTTAATGAATAATTCAGAATATATTGGCAATATTAAAAAGCTAGGTGCATTTGCTGCTGCTTTTTGAGTTACTGCATTAGCATATTCCAGGACTTATCATTATTGAAATTTCGCAGAGAGCAAGTCTAACTGTCCATTAGTAGTTTTTCCATTTATATCTCTTCTTCCCACACACAGGTAGTACAAAATCACTACAAAAGCAATTACCAAACTAACTGACTCATAATTGCTTCCCAGCTTCCTTGGGGACACTCGAGTTTGACCTGCTATACGAAAGTGCAACAAGCTCATTACACTGCACAGTACTGAAAGCAAAGGTATGTTCAATTTAGAGACGAAATACTAAATATTGCATAAAACCTTCTGACCAAATCCTCTTGTTCTTGTCACTGATTAACTGTTTTGTCTTTTCTTGTCTTTTTCTCCATAAGGGTCTGAAGCCCATGGATTTTAATGGTTTAGCTGATCCTTACGTCAAGCTGCATCTGCTCCCGGGAGCCTGCAAGGTTTCCATTTTTATTATTAGCACATTGACGTTAGCGATTGAATACAACCCCCCACTAAACTATACACTACAGCTAATTCAGCATATTCTATCAAATACCAAATGAATGAGGAGTTAAAAGTTATCGTAGTATGTAGGCTAAGTGTTTGTCGTGAAAAGTGCTACCTCCTTGACTGACCTCTTATTTTGCACTGACAACACAGATAAATGGAGGAGGCAACCCAAAAAGAAAAAAAAATCTTATCTTGTGATTTCTATTAACCACAGTTAACTCAAAAACATCTTGTGTCAGGAGTGTTTTTATGGCTTTTCTCAGATTTTTACAGAAAAATACAAAACAATCACCTAATTTGTGGGTAACGCACTTTTCTTGGGGAAATGTCTAGCTGCAGCCAATGGGGAGCACCATGATGAGTGGAGGACTACCTATAGCTCTGCATCCAATTTGGTTTATTGACCATTAACTCGAAGATCACAAATTATCATTGTCAATAAGGTTGACCATCTCAAAATTGTACACGTAGGACAGTGAAAAATTGGGAGATAATTTAAATTGTGACACAGGCGACAAAATGGCTGTGTAGGACAACCAAAAGACAGCTGGTCCACCCTATAAATCTTATAATGCTATTTGTTAGTGTTATTGAATTGTTTGCTCACTTGTCAGTCATGAAACAGTATATTTAGTTCCTTGTATGAAAGCCAGTAAGCACTTAGTAATGTCTGTGTTCTTTGTTTTTTATAGGCCAATAAACTGAAAACAAAGATTGTCCGCAACACTCTGAACCCAGTCTGGAACGAGACACTGACCTATTGTGGGATCACGGAGGAAGACATGTACCGCAAAACACTAAGGTGGGTAAATGTTTGTACGAGGCTATTTTGGTCCCGTTTACCTGTCCTTTTGACCGTAACAAAGCAGACTTTTCCTTACAGAAGATGCCTTATCATCCACACCAGTTTATCTTGAAGTTTAAAAGCCTCTAATGTCCTACAACACAACAAAAGCTCTCAACTATCTTCTCTTAAACCTAAACGTCTGCTATGATTCACTACTTGAACAGTGTGACATATTTGGGTCAGGCATAGTATTGCAGGGTGTTTCATCTCGCTGACCCCCTCTTGAGGTGACAAAGCCGTGAATTGTCTTTCACTAGCTAGGACCACGCCGTCAACATAATGCAGTGAAGATGTTTATTATTGAATGATAGTGGATGTCTGAGTGAATAGGCAGTAATGGCTGGGTTGAGACGATGGGTGGGGGCTCCGTCTCAATCTTCGATTGGCCCAGCAGAACGGGACCCCCCAAAAGTTTTGGAAAGAGCATAAAGTGGAATGGGTCTGGAGGAGATCGTTGAGGTAGTGAGGAACGTACATGAGGTAGGTGCTGGAGACCCGACAACCAAGGGTTTGAATTTTTCCGGTCGGGTACGAAATATGCGAAATAAATGAATGGAGAATGGATGGGGTGTTATGCCAGAAGAGGTCCGTGAAAGGTGAGAGGTCTCCGGAGCACAGAGTGAGAGTGCAACAGTAGAGAAGGTCCGAAGTAAGTGGTAGGCGTTTCGGAGGAAGGCGTGAGTGGGTGATGAAATTGCAGATGATGGTGACGTCAGATGAACAGAGGGGAAGCTGATGAAGGTGGTGTTGACTGATCTATTATTGTTAGAATGAATGGTAATGCCTGGATTAATCAGACCCCCAAAAAATGGTGGAAAAGTAGGACGAAGTTCCGATGAAGCTGAAGGCTAATTGTGCGATTCGAGGCCTCTGGAAGCAATGCAGAATCCGACTACTGCCGAAGATTCGGATTGAACACTGGAGAAACTGGAGCTGCGTTGTGAAGGTGCCGTATGGCGAATGAGTCAGGAGTGATGTAGAGAAACCGTGACGTGGAGGGTCTTCTCCCCTGACAGAGGAGCTGGACCTTTGCTGGAGTGGGGTCACATGCGCTAGCGCAGATGGTTGACGGACGTGACCATGATAATGCTGATGTGCGTCCTTCAGCATGGGTGCGGATGGCAAGCGTAGGAACCTGTAGGTGAAGGAAGCAAGGCTCGAATGTTGAGGGTTGGATGAGGGTTGGAGGGATGGGGGGTTGGAGGGATGAGGGTCGGGGGCCTGTTGGGAGGGAGACCTGTCGGGAGGGAGACCTGACGGGAGGAAGATCTCCCGTCGTGGGTCGGGAGAGAGGCAGAGAAAGACCCGTCGTGGGTCGGGAGGGAGGGAGACCCGTCATGGGTCAGGAGAGCGAGGCAGAGAAAGACCCGTTGTGGGTCGGAAAGGAGTGAGACCCGTCATGGGTCAGGGGAGAGGGAGACCCGTCATGGGTTGGGAGGGAGGGAGACCCGTCGTGGGTCATGAGATAGAGAGGCGGAGAAAGACCCGTCGTGAGTCGAGAGACCAGTCGTGGGTCGAGAGAGAGACCCGTTGTGGGTCAGGAGACCCGACGTGAGAGCTGGGCGAGCCGTCGAGAGCCAGGCGAGCCGTCGTGAGAGCCAGGCGAGCCGTCGTGAGAGCCAGGCGAGCCGTCGTGAGAGCCAGGCGAGCCGTCGTGAGAGGCAGGCGAGCCGTCGTGAGAGGCAGGCGAGCCGTCGTGAGAGCCAGATGAGCTGTCATGGGGTCGTGAGAGCCGGGTGAGCCGTCGTGAGACCCAGGCGTGTTGTCGTGCCGTCGTGAGAGCCAGGCGAGCTGTCGTGCCATCGTCCTGACAGAAGGAAGACCTGTTGTGGGTCAGGAGAGAGGTGGAGAGAAGAAGACCCGTCGTGGGTTGGGGGGGAGGGAGACCCGTCATGGGTCAGGAGAGAGCAAGGCAGAGAAAGACCCGTTGTGGGTTGGAAGGGAGTGAGACCCACCGTGGGTCCGGAGAGAGGGAGACCCGTCGTGGGTCAGGAGAGAGGCAGAGAAAGACCCGTTGTGGGTCGGAAGGGAGTGAGACCCGTCGTGGGTCCGGAAAGAGGGAGACCCGTTGTGGGTCATGAGAGAGAGGCAGAGAAAGACCCGTTGTGGGTCGGGAGGGAGACTTGACGGGAGGAAGATCTAATGGGAGGAAGACCTGAAGACCTGTTGTGGGTCAGGACAGAGGTGGAGGAGAAGAAGACCCGTTGTAGGTCGGAAGACTCGACGTGAGAGCCAGGCGAGCCGTCGTGAGAGCCATCCTGAGAGCCAAGCGAGCAGTCGTGAGAGCCGTCATGAGAGCCAGGCGAGCCATTGTGAGAGCCATCGAGAGAGCCAAGCGAGCCGCCGTGAGAGCCAGGCGAGTTGTCGAGCCGTCGTGGGAGCCAGGCGAGCTGTCGAGCCGTCGTGGGAGCCAGGCGAGCCGTCGTGAGACCCAGGCGAGCTGTCATGCGGTCGTGAGAGCTGGGTGAGCTGGTGGTCATCATGCTGTCATGAGAGCCGGTGAAACGTTTGTGAGAATCGGCCAGTCGTCAGTCGGCTTGGAACCTGTGGAATAGCCAAGGACATGAGGGTGGAGGTGCATATTGGGGATGTTCACAGGCCGGGTACGGGTTGAATGCTGGACAGATGAGAGCGGTCGAATATGGAGACCGTAATAGTAGTCGCGACATGAGAGCAGAGAATGATGAAGGAATGCGATGATGTAGCATGAGCAGGAGATGAGGATTAGATGGCGAGAGCATTGCTGAGGACGCGTATTGGATAGAATTTTGAAGTCATGAGCTGACTTCGATGGTAGGATCCTCAATTGGGAAAGAGGTGGTGAGCCGAGATGGTGTAGCTCAGGTGAGGGCGGAGCTGGGAGGGGCTGAATAGTGCGTGGTTATGATGGCTTAAGCTAGCTTGTAATGGATGACGTGAGCTGCCCGAGCTATAATAGCGTGAAACAGCAAGGGCCGGAATATGAATTGATGGCAAGCGGGTGTAAAGACAGCTAGCGTACGTCAAAACTGCGTGAGCAGCACGAGCTGAAATTGAGTGAATGACGTGGGTCGATGGGTGCTGAATATCGGAATAGCAGAGAGAGAGGGTGTAGAGACTGCTTGGCTAGCATGTGATGGAATGGTGTGAGCTAGCATGAGTTGCATGAGTTAGAATGGTCAGATGCGAGTCGGTAGGAGAGGTTGAATACGAGATGACAGTGTGCCAGTGCAGAGAGGAGCTAAGCGAACAAAAACATTGGTATGACGTTTTGGAGTGCGAACGAAAATGGCGTGGTGACTTGTGTAGGCTGCAATGACAGAGAAAGAACATTTGGGTGTTGGGGAAGGGGAGGGGGGGTAATGTGGGTAGGGCGCGAGAAGCCATCTAGCTCACGATGACTGAAAAGAGAGAAATGAGAGATGGGGAGAAGATGCATGTGCATGGGGAATTGTGCAGCCTGCGAGACGGGGACAAGAAAGAGACACGAAGGGTGCAGGCACAGGGGGAGATGGCCTGCTGAAAGCAGGCTGAGATGATACAAGAGAATTCAAATGAAACTGCACAGTAGACAGAATACGTTTACTGGCCACTGGTGGTGATACTACTTAGCCCCCCGGCAGGGGGAGCTATGAGACTGTAGTGGAGGAGAGGAGGGACTGGCAACGTCTGCAGCTGCACGCAGGAAACTTGATGGGAACCCGGAAGCTCGTTCGTCTCGTTCCAGGGCGCCGGGGTTACATTCTTGATCTAAACTGTTGAAAGTCTGTCTTGATATGTCAGCCTGAAGGGGCACGGCGGGTGCTGGGCAGTACCGAACGCTGTGGTCGCTGGAGGCCAGGCCGCGGTGTGCCGAAAGTCGTGGTTGCCAAAGCCGGTCTGCGCGCCGAGAGCCGGGCTGCGCCAGGCTGCGCACTCGCCTACACGAGGAGGAGGAGGCGACGAGAGGGACAATGTGGATATCCCGTATATGCCGCCAGTGCAGAGATATTGACGGTGGGTGCTCCTTAGAGGTGGTGGTCCGCTGCGTGAGCGCGCCCCTGGAGCATTTGCTGGGTGGCGGGGGCCGTGGGCTGGACGCCGGCCGGCGGTTCTTACCGCGGAGCGGATATGCGATGGAAGATCCTCCGGCTGCGGATTCCTGAATAGAAATCCGTCGCGGCGTAAGGAATTGCGAACTGGAAGGAACAAGGAAACGTGAGGCAGGTCGGTGTTTGAATGTGACGGGTTGTTAGCCCAGCTCGAGCGAGCTGACGCGGTTGAGAGCTGTCGTTAACTGAGTTAACTGAGACGAACTGGAATGAAGGGATGAGCTAGCTATAGATGGCTATAAATAGCTCCGGGAAATTAGAGGTGTGGTTATGGTGAACTGTGATTCGCTGGTGAGGAGGAGAAGATGGTTGAGGCGTGGTCCTGCTCCTGAATTTCGGTTAATCACATTAACTCCATTTAAAAGTTTTGGTGTCTGATTTTAAAAAGAAACTTGAAATCTCCAGGATTGTGGAAAAATGCACAATGGGCTTACATCACAGGCTACATCACAGAGACAGTGTTAAATCAATAAAATGTGCAAAAACAGCGACATCACTATGGTTACGTTTAAAATAGAATGTTATTTTAGAGAATGATTCAACAGCGCTACAGCTATCATCAATAATGCGTGTGCAGTGTGGGTTTATGGGTAAATGTGGGGCTTGCCTCCGTTTCTGAGCGACATATGGGACAAAACTGGGGGAATGCATGAAATTGAAGCAGGGGTTTCAATTTCCTCCACAGTGGCCGACCATGGGGCAGTCTAATGGGGAGATTTACCGCTGTCAAATTTTTTTTATTGTTTTCAGCATTGCATAAATAAATCAACAGCACATTATTAAACAGCAGATGCACTAGAACTGTGATCATTATTTTCAAGTGAATTTCTCCAATTAAGCATCCAGACATTTAAAGGAGCACTCAAATTAGTGTTGTTATGACGGTACTAGCGGTACAAGTGTTATTTTGTATTGCACTTAAAGCGTCCATATTGCGCTATCTTTCTCATCTATGTTATAATGTTGTTTCCTCATCAGAAACATGCCCAGAGTCGTGTTTTGTTTCATTCACTCAGGTTTAACACACAAATCCTGCATATTTAGGGTTCTTCTCTCAAATAGAACACTCTGTTCCACCTTGTGACGTCATGTGGTAATACAGGGAATGCTCCACTGTGTTTTTAAACTCCATACACATTCATGCAAATTATTTCGATAATTTAAGCAGAATTGCTGTACTGGACAAAAGGTAACTTAACTTGAAAACTACCAATTCATGACATCACAAGGTGGTATGGAGTTGTAGACAGAGTAATAATCCAGGATTCCTCAATGTGAATGAAACTCAGTGTGAATGAAACAGAAAACAACTCCAGGTATGGAGTTTGAGGAGTAATAACATTATAACATGGCTTAACGCTCACATAAATCAGTTTTGTGTAATATAACAACTTTAACAGTAAAACAATTCAGTGTTTGATGCTCTAGTTGATTTCTGTTGTTTTCTAGTTGAATAAAATCTTTAATATTGAATTGAAGATAGGGCTCAGTACTCATTTTGATACCACAAAAACAATCAGTACAGTTATAATAGTAGTTATTTTATTTTACCATATAGATTTCTGATATCAAATTGTCAGATTGGTTTCCAGTTTAAGTGCCTTTTCTTTCAGTATTGATACTTTTTCGGTGAGTAGCCTTGCTTGTTTTCATCTATTTTAGTATTGATCAGTATCTGGGTATTTACTATATAATTTTTGTTTTTTGTTTTTTTGATAACCCTATAGCTTATATCCAATCTGATAAGAAAGTATGGCATATTTATTTTAACTACAGTGAAACTATTCTGTTACACTGTGGTTGAATTTAAAAAAAGAAATTGACTACTGCACCTCTGCTCAAAATACAGTATAAGACCCTGAGTTGAGACCGAAAAAAGTAAAGGCTAAAGAAAGGTGTAGGCAATAACAAACCTTAGTCACACCATTGCTGTAAAACTGCTTCAGTTCCACATTATATACAGTATATTTGCTACTTGTAAAAGAATTAAGATGATTACATAAAATACTCAACAATGGTGGCCCTGAAATGCCAGTGAATGTGACTAAACATAATATGTGACATAGTAGGAAACACATTCTAACAGCGCTGGGTATCACACTTGACTCATTGACCTATGATAATCTCACTCTCGAGGCTGGTTCGCACTCTCATCCATTGCCCCTCTGACGTGTCCACTTCCTCTTTCCTATGGCACCTTTTGTTTTCGCTGCTGTTCTGTTTTGCAGTCATGTCCTCTAATTCTTATTCATAAATTGTAGCAAAAATGTTTGTATTTTTAAAAGACAAAAAAAAAAAAACATTCTCCCTTAAAGATGCACTTTGTTACTTTTTGGTTGGGGCTCCATCACCTGCTTGTATCTATGGACATGCCATTGCCCTGCCTGGAATGTTTCTTAGTATGACATTAAACAGCTATACCTTACATTTATTCAATTACAGGTGGTTTTACTGCTCAAAATACTTTGAAAAACAGGCTCTGACCAGTAACATGATCTGGTTTGGTCTCCATGAAGTCAGGAAGGTTTAATCCCTGAATACTCTGAAACTTTCCAGACAAAGCAATAAAATCTCCATGGAGAAAAGCATCTGACGCATCAGAAAAGTTTTACAATGCATCTTTAATGGCAAGAGGTTGTGGGTCACTATACAGAAGATGTCCACGCTGAATCATACTGTCAGTGATAATAGAATGCATGTAACAGAAGTAATAGTAGCTATGTTGCAGTACTGGCATGACACTTGGTTCCTAGAAGATACCAAAATCTACGCCAGAGATTTATGATTAAATTATTAAAGAGGGATTATGAAACTTTTTACTTTTTAGGTGGGGGGTCTGAAATATTGTTGATGTTAGTTTGTGTGAAAATTGATCCACAGAAATAATGGCATACAATTTTGCAATCTCCATGAAAACAAGCAGAAGACTCCATCAAATCTTTGTAATTTTTGGGAATAAAACAAATTTTTTGTTTCACAATTTTCCAAATTGTGTGGCTAACAGTGCTGAATAATACCGCCACTTATTGCCTTAAGAGTAAAAACATCCATGTGCATAGGTCCAGAAATTACAGAAATTATTAACCGAAAACCCAGTCAAAACATGTGGACAGTATAGAGTTCCCACCTGCAATACATAAATGAATGCTTTTCCAAAGGTGTCATATTATATTATCTGTCATTTGTGTAATAGTAGTTGGATTTAACCATGGCAACAACATCAATTCCCTCTTTGCACTGTTCTGTCTCTGTGCATTTAAGTAGCCAGCCCTATCTCTGCCGCCAATGCGCACTTTTAAATTAGGTTGAAGTCACATGAAGGAGGCTCCATTTCTCCCATGAAAAATACCTTTTTTCATCCCATCTCTTCATGCTGCTTGTTCTTATTTACATACAGATCACAGGAAAAACAATAGTTCACAGGCCCCACATAAAGCCTAGCATACTAATTTTTGACTAGCTCACACTCACGTCCTTATTTGAATAATAGGGCCTGTGTTTTATTGCTATAAACATTGCCAAAGCAAACACTGGCATACCATGAGAAATGCAATGCGATGTGGGCAGCTGTTATGATTTAAGGGTCTTGCTTATGTTGTTACCTCATCAAAAACATGTGTTTTTTGCTTCATTGACACATTGGAGTAGCCATTTATTATTAGTCTGTCTACGTCTCCACAGCTCACAATGCTCTGTTCCACCTTGGGATGTCATGTAGTGGTAGCTTTCCAGTTAACAGCTGCTTTTTACATTTAGTTCAGAAGAGATTGGCAATTCCAGGGCTGAATTGTCTAGATGATTGCAGTGAAGGTGTATGGAGCACTTCCTGTATTATTACCACATGACATCACAAGGTGGAACAGAGTGTTTTCTGTTTGAGAGAAGATCTCACTAAATATGCAGGTTTGTGTGTTTGTGAGAATGATACAAAACACAACTCCATAATACTTTAAGCACCATTTTCCATTACTATATTATTTGTGTCACAGGGGTTTTTCCTCTCTCCATAACAAATGCATTTACAAAACTTTGGTCTATTAAAGTTTGTAGAAAAGTTTTCTCGAGCCCATAAATATGCATTGGTTGAGTCTTATGCATTTTCGCACAGCTCGCTTTGCCAGAGGAGGTGGAATAGTAGATGGTGTTTACTATGTTCACATACAGATACTGGCTGTTATGGTGTGTCTGATTCAGGTCAGGTTTGTGTCAACTGTTGCCTTCTATCACTATTGTGTTACTGTAGCATTGCACATAATTAAATGAGTCAGGAGCAGCATTGTATTTGCTGTGCATGGTTTCCACTGAACAAGGGTCATGATGATTATGTTATTATACAGAGACATGGAGTAGTGCCTGAAATGCTTGTAATACTACTCAGATTTAGTCACGGATTTAGAATGGGTTCTTGGATGAATTTTGTGTTTGTTTGAAATTTGAAATGCATAGCCAATAGAATTCTTGATTAAACACTTCCTGTTATCCCCACCATTCAATTTGAGTAATTTACCAAATTTGCATCAGTCAAGCTCTTCCATTTTATTTATTTTGCTCGCCAGAAACTATTACATCTTGTCTGTCATTTGTAGCCTTAATTCACCATTCACTTGTGTTAAATTGAATTTTTAAAAAAGTTTCTTGATGTTTATTTTTTAAATAAAGACAAATATTGTACCGGTTATAATCACCAAAACACTTTAAGTTTTAATTCTGAACAAAGGGTAAAGGGAAACGCTTCATGGATCCCCGGGCAATGATAAAAGAGGTCCTCTTTAGGGACTGTCAATGTGCAAACAATACAATAAAGCAAAGCACTCTCTTATAAGTGTAAATACCTTTATGGCATGTCTTAAAGGACAATTTTAATGTTATTACAGTTAGTTTCTCTGTACTGATCTGATGCTTAGGTTTATTAGCATTTAAATATTATTTTTTCAAGAATTTGGGTTCATTGGTGAAAAATGATCTAACTAAAAGCATTGCACACGTACATCACACTGTACGAAAACTGATATTGTTTAGATAAGACCAACTTAAATCAAATCTAGATTGAATAGATGAGATGTCAAGTCACTCAGTGAACAGTGAACGGTTTTGGGGAAGTAAGCTGAAATGTTATTGTAATGTAGCTTTAAAAAAATCTACATTTGAATGCATTTCAAGCATTGTCAATACAAGTGTGTTTAATATATACTCAGTTTCATATTTCATTAGCCTTAAGTGGAGTTAATACGATTAACTTAGATTCGGGAGCTGGACCATGCCTCAACAGCTCATCTCGATCACACCTTCAATTACCCAGAAGCCCCATTTATACAGCCTATCCCAACAACACCGTCCATGTCAGCTCTCTTGTCCATCCTTCAGCCTGAACACTTCATCTTTAAGGAGGGGGGGTTCGAATCAGCTGGGTGATCATTTTGGTTTGGAGAAGGAGCGCCCACCCTAAGTCTCACCCCAGCCATCACCTCTACCCACATCAATAAATATCTTTATCGTATTTCATTGTCATGGTGTAGTCCTTGCTAGTGAATTGGTTTCTAGATTTACAAGTTCAGTCTCTATCTGGGCTTTAGTCCTGCTTTATTGTATCCTTTTGTGGTATGAAACATCATTTTTCTACCTGCATCAGTAATGGTTCCTGCTCTTCTTGTTTTATGTTTATTCATGTTTTCCCATTTCCTTCCCTCTCTCTTTCTCTCTCTCTCCCCTCTGTTCCCTTTCTCCAGGGTGTCTGTGTGTGATGAAGACAAGCTGACACATAATGAGTTCATTGGGGAGTCAAGGGTGGCCCTGCGCCGCGTGAAGCCTGACCAGACCAAACACTTTAACATCTGTCTGGAGCACCCCCCTCCTGTGAGACTCCCACATCAGAAACAGCCTTGTCATTAAAACTAAATGAGAAGCTTAGCACCAAATTAATTAAAGACTTCACTTTATGAGAACTTCACTTTTAGGCCAGCAGAACACAAGCTACGTCACTCAAAATGACTCAGTAGAAAAGTACAGATGCCCTGTGGTCACACTGAGAAGATGGCCAGATATAATATAGAATATACACTCATATTAAAAACTGCACATTTTGGATCAAATGTATGCTTAATATCGAACCACAAAACCACAGGCAGTCGCTTCAAATTATTACAATGTTGATATTTTCCTATGGAAAATGGAAAGGAATAAAATGTTGTAAATTACATAGGAAATAAAAGCTTGAGGGGACTTCCAGATTGGGTTAATTAGAGTTTCTTACATGGAAATTATGTTACTAATGGAAATTTTCAAAATATTTTCTTTTATGAATTTATGAAAGTTAGAAGAAAACACTTGGGACTAATTAAAGAAAAGGTCATTTGCACATAGAGGTTAACAAGTGTTTTCTTATCACCACTTTTTATCCCCTTGAGGAATGTTCTTGGTTATTTAGATGCATTAATGAGGGCCTTATGGGTTTTTATTTTTAATAATAATGAAAACATATCCATGTATATAGTGTACAGTGAGTTCTAGTGAAGCATAAATAAGAGGTAAACCATAACAGAATATCTAGAAATAGCTTTTTGTGTTGGCTAAATGTCAGGCGGGTCACATGTGGGAAAGGCTGCTCGGAGAGTACAAGAATAAAAGGAGGAAGCGTCGATAGTGGGATCGAGGGGAACTGAGAAACAAATGGATTAAAAAATAAAAGCGCTGCAGAGCGGGGGGCAGGACTGGGTGAAAGGGGCCATGCCATGCTGTGTTTTTGTTCTTTGGGAGAAGCCTGGGGCTGTTAGTTTACTGTGGAGCCTGGGAGAGATCAAATATCACCACTCTATGCAATATCAACAGTCCATTTATCAGGATTAACAGTATGGGCATTATTGTACATTAGCATTATTGACTGTTAAATTGTGTATCATGCAATGCTGAACTATATTGAAATAATGCAAAAGTTTTCTATTTGGCTCTTTACAAAGTGATTACGAAGTGATTAAGTGTTTGGAGTTGTATTTCAGTTATCCTATCCAAAACTGTAATGCTAGTTTAGTTATGTACCATGGTGAATGCAATTTTGTCAGCAACAGTTAGTTCAGATTCTCACAATGTTCAGCCAAAGTTTGCCTCACTGTCTGCTCAGTTCAGGTCTGTCCATCTCTGCTTTTCATATCCTGTGTTAATAATTCTCTCACATATGCTTGTTGTGCCTCCAGCTGCCCTCACCAACTGCCATGAGCTCTGCGCTTCGAGGGATCTCCTGCTACTTGAGAGAGGTGACCACCTCTTCTGTTTAGTTTGGCTCCCAGTAACTTCAAATGTACTACAATGTATTTACTGCTCCTAAGACAGTCGGTATTAGAAAAGTGGAAGTTTCACAATGATGCACTGAATTGTTCTGCATATTTTTACCTATTCACAGTAAAAAAAAAAAAAAAAAAAAAAACTGTCAAAATGTACACATTTAACAAACAGCCATATTTTAGTGTGCAAGTAAAGGTAGTCTCTACTCTTGTCATCATTTTCAATTACAAATATATTCATGTATAGTTGGCTTCCAGTTGCCTAGGATGCAGAATACAAACACACATAATCTGTCCATATCAAAACAAATATGGCTGCTAAGGAGGAAAAACAAAAGGAAAAAATAGGGACTGAAAAACATTGCTACTCTTGAGTGAGAGACATGTCATTTTGTTTGAATGATACATGACCACTGACCTTCTTTATTTCATATGCATCAGTGAAAAGTGCAACAGTAGACAAGAAAAACACATTTCTTTTCTATGTGACCATATGAGACAAAAACTATTCCAGTAAGGCTGGCCTATACAAAATTGGATGTTTGTAAGCCTACATACAGGAAAGGTAAAGCATATTATCCATCCATCCATCCATTTTCTTCCGCTTATCTGGGGCCGGGTCGCGGGGGCAACAGTCTAAGCAGGGACTCCCAGACGTCCTTCACCCCGGACACTTCCTCCAGCTCCTCCGGGGGGACCCCAAGGCGTTCCCAGGCCAGCCGGGACACATAGTCCCTCCAGCGTGTCCTGGGTCTTCCCCGGGGCCTCCTCCTGCATATTATGTTAAAGCATAAAGCATATTATGTTAAAGCATAAAAATGTATTAAACAGTGAACCATTACCATTTAGAGGTAATCAATGCAGATTAAAAAGCTCTTGTGTATGCGGTATAGAACTACACTGACAGAATTAAAAACAACCACTGGCTTGTCAGTTCAAGTGCTTCACATTTCCCTGGGATGACTTGGTCCCTGCTCCTCCATCACTCTCACGCTAAAGGTCGAACCAGGGCTCAAGTCTTTGCTCTCAGCTCCAGTCCAACAGATGTGCTCCTGTTTGTGTCCCACTTCAAGGTTGTTTGATGCCTCCTCCCCTCCTCTCAAGGCATCTTCTTTTGTCTCCCTGATTATCTTTTTCACATCCACCGCCCACAAATTTATCTCCGCGGAACCTTTTCCATTTGTCAGTCTGCGTGCACTTGGCTTCCCATTGATGCCTTTTTATTCCCACCTCCGTAATGAGTTGAAGTCGATCAATCTATGAAGGTCTGAGCTGGTATATTACCAGATACCTGCTGCAATGTATTCGTGCTGATTGTGAGTTTGAAACTGTCCTGCTTGCTGATGACAAATGGTTTGCCTTGCTGTTGGCAGGTAATTTCAAGAACGGCATGTGCCAAGATTTAAGCAAATTTGGCAATTAGGGAAAGAAAATGTCCATTGTGGAAAAACAGTTTGAAAAAGAGAATAGGATTGGTGGAGTAGCTCGGGCCATGTGGTATATTGATTGCCTAGGTCAAGTCCAGTGCTGCCCTGAAGATAAGACTTAATGAGAGATTGAGAGATATAGATGACAGCACATACAGAGTCAGGAATGAATGATGACACATAACAATGGCATGAAAAGTGTATATGACAGGTTAGACTACTCATTTCACTAAAACATAGTTAACATAATTATAGTAAAGATTTGATTGTAAATATTCCCGAGTTGTTAGTATGGATTAATATTTTCACTTCCTGATTGGACACCAGAAATTATATAGGTAGAGGTAATACCATATCTGTTACCCAGCAGCCATAATCTTAACAAGGGCCATAACTTGTCTACATTGCACAATATTTATTATCAGTCTAATCACATATCAATAAGTAGTAAAATCAGAAAAACTGATAATTTTGCAGTGGTCTCTTATTTTTTTCCAGAGCTGTATGTGGCAGAATTCAGTTTTAGAACTCACTGCTACCTGCTATATTTATATATATATTTATATTAGGGATGTCAACAATTAATCGATTAACGGTTAATTGTCGATTAAGACGTTGGTCGATCAAAATGCATTAATTGTAATTAACCGCTAACCGCGGACACGCGGACATGCGCACCCGCGTGGTCATGAAACAAGGCAACCGCGCTGCGCCAAGCTCGACTCACAGCCGACCGCAGGCGCCAACGGCACTGCTCAGCAGCCCCGGTGTAAGCGCGAGGCAAGATCGAACCCGGAATGCGTGCCGCTGCTGCTGGCCCGCGCCCCGCGCCCCGCGCGGCTGGCCTGCGGCTCGGGGCACGGGCCAGCCGCGCGGGGCTCGCGGCGAAACCAGCAGCGATACGTGGTGGTTTAATCCTGGTCTAGTCCAGGTCTAGACCCGGTCGAGTCCCGGTCCAGTCCAGGTCCAGTCCAGGTCCAGTCCAGGTCCAGACCTGGTTCAGACCTGGTCCAGTCCACGTTCAGTCCTGGTCTAGTCTCTTAGCCAATCAGGACAGAACACATGTTACACTATAAAAAAATGTTACACTATAAAAAAAAAAAAAAATGGATAGAGCGAGGGATTACTGTATTTTGTTATTCAGCATCAGTACATTTGTCTGCTTTTTACTAAGGAATAATTAATTGAGGAATACACAATATAATAATACTGTGATATATTTATGACTCAGTGTTATGTTACTATAGCTTATATTCTTAAAGACCCTATTAAAACACTAAAATTCAGGTGAAAAACGCCGCTTATCAGTTAATCGTTCGATAAGATCAATCAACTATCAGTTAATGAATTAACCGATAATTTGCATCCCTAATTTATATATATATATATATATATATATATATATATATATATATATATATATATATATATATATATATATATATATATATATATAAAAACACCATTTGATCTGTTTTGCTGGAGCACCTGCAGTGATGAGGAGCTGCCAGGGAGTAGACACGTGCCCTCCTCCTATAAATAAAATGTATGTCTGTTTGTGCTGCTGGCCAGGAGCATGAGTCATGGTGCTATACGAGAACATCGGCTTCCTCCTCTCGCCCTTCGCTGCTTTCTTTCATCTGTCACTTCTGATCTGCTCGCTTGTCACGCATGTTGTTAAATGCTGTGCTAAAATACATTGTCCAATAGTATGGGGAGCAATTAGACCTTTTAACATGGCCACTTTAACCATAATTATTAATTAACCTAAACCATAATATTAACCTAAATTAATCCATATCGTAACCGTACAAACATGTTGTTGGTCTAATAATAAAGGAATTAGATCATGAGGACCAGATCTTAGTCCCCACAATGTGACAAATACTTCTGCATCTGGATTTGCTGTGGGAAGAAAATCAAATTATCTCTGCTGTTCTGCAGTTATCCCCTCCAGCTAATAGTAACAAAGCCATAGTCAAAACTGAGTCATTGTTAGAAAAACTTTACTTATCTTAGTGGGTAATACCAGATTATAAGATCAAACTGTGATATTAGAAGCTCATTATTTTGGTTTATTTACAACCAAACTGACAACTGAAATTCAAGATTATTTGTAATGTTTAAATCTCTGACTCACCCAAAAGGTTCTTAGCCATCTGTAAATTGTCAGAGAAACAGGACATAATGTATGATATTTCTGTGTTGACAATATTTAGACTGCAAGAGAGAGATAGCAGCAGCAGTAGAAATTACAGTGAACACAGTGGACAACTCCATCTTTCACCAGCTTCTACTTCAAGAGGAGTGTTCAAAGTTCAAAGCCCCACCAGGGGAAATTCATATAGATGCAAGTGGCTCACATAAAAACTCAGCGGCAAAGCGAGAAATGAGAGCTGTTGATTACTTTACAGACAGCACAACTGCAATAAATTTGGATAACTAATCACATTAACAGGTTTTAGTCATTTTAAACCAATAGTCACAAGCCAAGGACACACTTATTATGTATTTGAATAATGTTTCTTTCTTCTGAATCCAGATTTGTTTTAAAGGATTGTATAGGAGTATTTTCCCTCGTGTGTGTACTTTGTCAATCCCCAATCTCATCTAATTTTAGGAGCTAATCCGGGTTAGGTTGAGTATTTGGAGGGGGGCCACTGGGAATACTATGTGCCGCTGTATGGCAGCAGTGGCTCTAGTGCAAACTGATGTTATGTCTTTAAGCAAGACACTTCTCCCATCTTGCTTATTCTTATCTTGTTTTTTATAATGTAAAATATAGGATTTAGTGGCTCAGTGGGCAGTCAAAAACTGACACACGTCTTTGACATTGTGGGATAGGTAGTCATGGGAATAACACTTTGAAAATGAATTTAGTTACAGAATACTCAATACCTGCATTAAAATGTATTTTGTAATGTATTCTGTTACATGGTCCAATCAGAGTACAATATTCTGAATACTTAAAATACTTTCAGGCAGGGTTGCATTTAAATTTTAATATAAAGACACCATATAGTATTAAAAACAGCTTTATATATATGAATATTTTCACAGGTTTTAGAGCATTTCTTTTCACTCATTAGAGAAATCACACATAGTTGTCTCATTATGTGCAATTTGAAGTAATAATAATATATTATTAAAAATATATATATATTTATTTATATTTCTTTGATTTTAGAAAAGTAACTGTCAGTGGCGGCTGGTGAAAAAAAATCTTGGTGGGGCTGATGTGCCAATAGATTTCCCTGCCTATTATTGTGTTTGTTATGTGAGAGAGACTAACCTGAGTTCTT
This sequence comes from Paratrypauchen microcephalus, assembly GCA_036785185.1. NCBI lineage: Eukaryota > Metazoa > Chordata > Actinopteri > Gobiiformes > Gobiidae > Paratrypauchen > Paratrypauchen microcephalus. The sequence goes on from JAVJIX010000190.1 coordinate 1,521,086, forward strand.
ATTACACATTTATACTAGTGTGGTTACACCTTTTAGTACATGGCTATTAAAATGCACAGTACACATGAAATGATTGTTATTAGTATAATGTGAGTAAACTCTTAAAGGGATATGCCACCCCCAGGTCAAATTTGGGCATCTCCCCACAGTCCAGAGACTAAAATAAGTGGTGGAAAGCGTTTTCCTGGTCACCCAGCCATTGTCCGAGTCTGTCAGCACTGACCGCCGCTGTATCTGCAGCTACTCCGCGTTAGACTGGAGTCTAACGGCGCCAGAGAAAGATTTCAGCCAAAAGGAATTAATTTGCTCGATGCATTTCCCAATTACTTTCTGTGTAGTGCGCATTCATATCGAGTGCAAATAAATGTACAAATCAACACGGAGAGCTTGCCTTGGTCATTTTGGGTGGGAACTATTTTTCAGTGCGGAAAAACATAGCCGTAGCACGCACCACGCTGCACAACAGGGGAACTCCCTTCCTGGTGCGTAACAGGGATTCCCCTGGCAGCGTGCTGCGTGCTTCGGCTATGTTTTTCCGCACTGAAAAATAGTTCCCACCCAAAATGACCAAGGTTTCATAATATTTTAATTTTGTTGAGAATGATTAAAAATATGAAAATAATCACATAATTTGTGCTAAAATATAAATATGCATTTTATTTTTATTTATTTATTTATTTAATTATTTATTTATATTAAGAAAAAAGCTGGTTATGTTTATGTTTCTGTGCAAGTTCAGCAGACAAAGCCAGACATGTATGGGTCAGTGACATGATGTTGGCATGTTTGTGTCCAGAAGCCACAACTTTTCTAGTTATTAAAGGGATAGTGCGTTTTTTTATGTTAATCTGTATGGGTTTCCTTCTAAAAGTTACGTGTGTTGACACCGGCTTACCTCTGACACTCAGCTGATCCCGGTTCAGCTCGCTTTCTAGAGCCCACGTAAATAGGTCCGGTAACTTCCCTGGAACATGAAATAAAGCTTGTTTTTCTTCTCAAAACAAAACATTTGTTAGAAAGGTGATATATTTGCGTCCGAAACTTACCTGGCCAGCCAAATGATATCTCTCTGTATTTCCTATACAGCGCGATACCATCTGGACACCCTCCATCCACTCTCGCTCCTCCGGTTACAAACGGACTCCGCGATTCTGATTCGTTCAAAGATGGTGACGTCAGTGCACCCGCCTTTGCCCGCAAAGTCACTCTTAGGCAGCGGAAGTTCCTCCTCAGTTTTGAATCAAGATGGCGCAATCTCTGATTGGTTCACTTAGCTGTCTGTCTAAGCGCAACAGCAGCGCATTCTGTGGATCAAGCGTTACCAGACTCATCCGCTGGTACAGCGATGAGTCATGGATTCTTCCAGGCAAGTCCAAAACAGTTGTCCATGAAACATCCAGCAGCGTATTTCGCATTTGAATATTGTCTCTCTCCACTCGTATCACTACGCCCATGTTAACTCTATCAGCCTGTTCACCTTCAGCGGATGTCTACGCCGAAGTTTACAAGTGAACAAGTTTACAGTGAAGCCGGTGTCAACACACGTAACTTTTAAAAGGAAACCCATACAGATTAACATAAAAAAAACACTATCCCTTTAATATATAAAGGCTAAAATATGAAAGAAAATTGGATGTTTAAAGTGTCAAAATGTCATTCGGTGACACGGGTCACATGTAGAATCAGTGATCAGTAAAACGAAGTTGAACAATAATCTGAGCCTCAGATTTTGAGGTCTTTCCTCATTTATCATGTGATGACATCAGACTGAGGACCCTGGAGGACTCTAAAGTGAAAACAAGATTCAGATTTGGCTTTTATAGTTTCTACTGGTGACGCCTTTGTCACAAGAAGTACAAATGCCACAATTTTGGATGTCATTTGGTGCAGCGTTCAAAATGTGCTTATAATTTTTTAAATATTACAAATCAGTGCTTGGTATGAGCAGTCAACATTAAGGCTTTTGTTTCTCTTTGATGGATAAAGTATAAACCAGTTTAGATTGAAAATGTATAAAAAATGTCATTCGGTAACACAAAATGTGTCATTTGGTGAAACAGACTGTGATTGTTGTAGGTAACATTAAGCATATAACTCATTTCTTTTACAATTTTATTTGTATTATTTACAAATTATACAAATAAAACTATATGCTACTATATTAAAGTAATAATTTGTATTTTAAATGTAAAATACTGGCTGGTTAGCTCAACCACCAGCTGGTTAGCTCAACTGGTAAGTCACTGACTTTCCACCGGGGGGACCTGAGTTCAAATCCCCCCGCAATGAGCAAGCCAGTGTGGGTCCTTGGGCAAATGCAGAATTCAAATTTCTCCCGTGTGTCATTGTGTGTGAGACCAATAAAGGCTTAATCTAATCTTAAAATTATCACATAAATAAAGGAAATTAGGTTTGATAGATTAATTAGTAATTATTCAAAATGCAATTGGACAATAAATATATTAAAGGTAGGTAGATAGATAGATAGATAGATCTATAGATCTATCTAGCTAAGAAAAGCCTTTTTTTACATAATAACTTTTTAATGGCCTACTGTTTATTTGTAGATCTCAGTTTGTGTTGTTCATCATTTTCAATAATATAAGTTATTTTAAATTTATTTACATTTTAACAATATGTCCGTTTCACCGAATGACATTTTAGGACGGCCCTGAAGAGTGAAAATCATTTCCAGTAAAGGACAATGTTACAGTCGTCTTTGTTTAGGTACCTTAAACGTACACGAACGGAGTCATCGCCGCTGCCAAGAAATGAAGGAGAGTCTGCCCCAGACCCCAGGACGCCAGCGCGGCCAGTGCAGCCCTCACCTGGCCTCAGCCTGTGACTCGCGAGTGGATGATGGTTCTCCTGGTGCCCTAGTCGTAATATGGACTGACTGTAACTTTCAGATTTAAGTGGGAAGTTGGATTAAGACTAGTTTTACCACCAGCTCGTGCACTCGGTTCACGGACCACGCATCGCGGACCTGACTGGACCAGGACCTGGATCAGTTTGATTTCTTCATATTAGACAATAATATAGGCTACTTGGAGACAGAACCAGCAGGACAGTGGATAGACAATACACTCTGCTTCAGTTCTCTGGAGAAGTTAAGAGGCTTGTTTTCGTTAGTTTTGAGCCTCACATGTTAATAGTGTTATAGTGTTAATAGCTAATAGTGCGTAAATGAGCTTGTGGGTGCCACGGCGCTGTTCCGGTGTTTTACTGTATGCGTTGTAGGCGGGCGCTGATCCTGTGTGTTCGTGTTGTGACCGTAGCCTCTTAAAGGAAAAGTAACGTGTTTTTTTTTTTTTTTTTTACAATTTGAGCCTTATTTCGGTAATAAAACAAGTTGTTTTACTCACCCATAGCACTTTGGTGTCATATGGAGTACTTCCAGAGATGTTTTAGATTTGCGGTTAGCCTAGCGCAACTTCTAGCCATAGCTCGGGGCATATAATATATTCCCCAAGCATGTAATATGCCCCGTGCGGGCTCCAAATAGCACAAACTTTAGCACTTTTCAAATCATAGAAGCCAGATGTCTTAGTCTACGATTTCGTTTGAAGCAAAAGTGGCCTGTAATCCGAGATTTATCCATAGTTTACAGCTTTGCGTTGCATGTTTGAGTCCCGGGAGCTGAGAGCACAGTCCGCACACGCGCACTGGCCTCCTCATCTACTCGAAACTATGGCTAAATCTCGGATTACAGGCCACTTTTGCTTCAAACGAAATTGTAGACTATGACATCGAGCTATGATTTGAAAAGTGCTAAAGTTTGTGTTATTTGGAGACCGCAAAGTAATGCCCCTCAAGTTAACGGATACGCTACAACATAACTTCTACGAAACTGCTCAAAGTGATACCAAACTGCTATGGGTGAGTAAAACTACTTGTTTTATTGCCGAAAGAAGGCTCAGATTGTAAAAAAATGTTACTTTTCCTTTAATGGTGTTTTGCTGATGTTGGGGCTGGTTGTGAGTGGTGTGTTACGTTGTGTTGTTGGGGCTGGGTGTGGTCAGGTTGTGCTGCTGTGTAAACTTTGCGTTTGGCTGTGCGTTGTGCTCTGATATAGCCTAGTTGAGCCAAATGTGATCAAAATGACTGTTTCTGGCGTTCATTATAAACGCACTTCTTTGGTCAGAACCAAGGACAGCGATCGCGGATAGGTCCTTTCTATGCACTGAAGTTTTTTTACAATGCAACAAAATATTTAAATGAGCATGAAGCTATTAAGATCTCTATTATGCACAGATAATAAAACAGTATATTAGTCATTCATTTTATTAGGTTAAACAGGGATTTGATGATGTTTTTAATTTAAACCCACTCACAGCTGGTCTGACCCATCCACAACTGGAATCCTGGCGCTGTGCCTGACTCAAATGCTCACAATAATTAGTTTTTGTAATATAGGAGGACCTTTAAATATAACTTGTATTGTTGTCCAATGTCAACAACACAGCACTTTAATATTATTATTTATAAATATTCTTTGCTCTTTTCAGTGGGAGACAGAGCAGCAGAGGAGTTTGGAGGAGAGAGGGCGCCTGTTACTCTGCCTGCAGTACCTTCCCCCAGCCACAGAGGGTGACACAAAAGGAGACAGGGCCCGTGGAGGGCTGTGTGTTGGGGTCAAGCGCTGTGCACACCTTGCAGCAATGGACGTTAATGGCTTTTCAGATCCTTATGTCAAAACGTAAGTATCAGCGTCAGGGTGGCTAGTGGGATCTCTGTGCATCTGCACCTGTTTTTGTATCAGTATAAGTAGCTCTTGAGGTCAAAATAAGTCCATGATGTACTGTCTGATAATCAGGAAGTGTGTGTTAGCATGCTAGTTGTTTTAAGCTTTACCGTGACAGCAAAACTCCTCTTTGGTCTCAGAGTTGTGGAAAGCTCTTATAAACTCAAATGCATAAAGTAAATGAGGAATAACTTTGGACCACTGCAAACATGTTTTTTTGCATTTGTGACAGTAAACTGGCACAGGGCCTTTAAAACATGTACAAAAATTATTTGATCTGAAGTGTACTAGAAAATCCCGGCCGTCCCAGTGTGGGTACTGCAATAATCCTGGCTGGAGGTCAGCACTCTCTTCTGTTTGGTCTGCCGTCATGCCAACTCATCCTTGGGTCTTTTTGGTCCAGAAAATATCTTTTAAACAGTGGATCAGATCCTTAGAGCCACTACAGATAATTCCTCTTCTACAACAGGGTCACCATAGCTCTAATTGAGTACCAGTGTTTTTATTGCACTCCCATTCTCTCATGCTCTGGACTACCCTCACTGCACGTCTTCACCTGTGTTTGAGCCGTAATGGCCGCTAGCACATATTGACCTCATGAATCATCCGGTCTGGATGCTTGAGTGACAGTTCATGGCCGACTGTAACTGAGACAAATGAGGGCAGCTGTCTCACAAGTGGGACCCATTCTAACCTAGGATGGCCATTCATCATTGCAGGGGGTGTATTGATGCCTTCACAGGTGATGTAATGCTATGGACATATGGGCCGAGATAAGAGCTGCATGCTCTCATTAGGAGCAGGGAGGACCTCTGCTGCCTCATTAAGCACTGATGAAAAAAGGCAATAGTCTGCTTGACCGCAGCCTGTTGTTGTCATAGAAGGTCAGACAAGTCCAAGACTTAAGTGATGAAACCTGACAGAAACTGGACAAATACGGTTTTATTGCCCCAACCTGCCAATGATGTCATCAGGGGTTAGGAAAAACATACAGGGGGGTCCCTCTATGAAGGACACAGCAAATGTAGTTCAGTATCTTACGTAGTTGAGTGTCTGTGTGAAGTGTGATATGTTGTTACAGAAAAATGAATGGATGATACTGAAGTGAATAGTAAATCTTTTTAAACATATTGTAAAGAAAACATCTGCAGTCTTATACCTATGCTACCCAATGCAGCTAAAATTATAAAAAATTATACAAAAAAAAAAAAAAAAAGTATACCACTAGTGCAAATAAAATGTACAATGAATATTTAGCACACAAAAAAAAGATTGTTCACCTTTTTGATTGTGACAGTTCAGAGACTACTTCTAGAGACAATTTCTGCAGTCAAAAGTGTATGTGCTAGGTCCATCCATCCATCTATTTTCTTCCACTTATCCGGGGCTGGGTCACGGGGGCAACAGTCTAATCAGGGACTTCCAGACTTCCTTCACCCCGGACACTTCCTCCAGCTCCTCCGGGGGGCCCCAAGGCATTCCCAGGCCAACCGGGAGACATAGTCCTTCCAGCGTGTCCTGGGTCTTCCCCGGGGCCTCCTTCCGGTGGGACGTGCCCAGAACACCACCCGAGGGAGGCGACCAGGAGGCATCCGGAACAGATGCCCGAGCCACCTCAGCTTGCTCCTCTCAACGTGGAGAAGCAGTGGCTTTACTCTGAGCTCCTCCCATGTGACTGAGCTCCTCACCCTATCTCTAAGGGTCACAGCCACTCTGCGGAGGAAACTCATTTCGGCCGCTTGAATCCGCGATCTCGTCCTTTCGGTCATTACCCAGAGCTCATGACCATAGGTGAGGGTAGGAACATAGATTGACCGGTAAATTGAGAGCTCGCCTTTTGGCGAAGCTCTCAATTTCCGGTACAACGACCGCATCACTGCCGACGCTGCACCGATCTGCCTGTCAATCTCACGCTCCATCCTCCCCTCACTCGTGAACAAGACCCCGAGATACTTGAACTCCTCCACTTGAGGCAAGGACTCTCCACCCACCCGGAGAGGGCAAGCCACCTTTTTCCGGTCGAGAACCGAGTACATGCTAGGTATTTGATTTAAAAACTTGTATCGAAGGAAGTCTAGCCCAGAAAAAAACATGTCCAATTGACAACTTTTTCAAACCTTTTTTATCTTTTACAAAAATATTAAAGGTGTGACAAATAAAAGTGTGAATAGCTTGAAATGCCAAGCAGCAATCCTAAATCTGTTTTTGCAATTGGACAGCTCATGTTGTGAGAGCAGCTGGAGTAGATCAGGGGGAATGCCGTGTGTGACTTTCTGAAGATAAAAATTCACACACAGGATATAAGAAGCCTGGATACTGAGATGCGTGTTGAGATGTGTGCAGCCAGGCAGGGGAGCAGAGAGGCAGGGGGAGCAAATGGAAGACCAGAGATGAGTTTTATATGGATGGACATGACACTAACTGTTATGGAAGATGCTGAAAATAGATTTTGATGGAGGCTGGTGATGTTATGGTGACCCCTGAAAGGAACAACCAAAAGAAAAAAAGATCAATAGAGGTCTAACTGTCTCTCTGCGAAAATGTTTGAATGCTTCTAGATGCAAGAGTATAGGATTTGAAAATAGCAAATGGAAATGGTTAGTAAGCCTAGTGGTTAGAGAGAAATAATTCCACTGTCAGTCTTGCTTGGTGTGTAATGCCACATTTGACCACTAGATGTAGTCATGAGCAAATTCCTGTGCTGTCAGTGGAGATGCTATGACCACAGTTTCCTGGCATAGACAGACTGGGCAGTTGTTTGTTTTTGATTTAGGTTCTGTCATGTTTTCTAGGAAAGATAAGCTGGAACTATGTTTTATGTTACTTTGTTATTTTTTTATTATTGTACTTTATATTTTATTTTGCCACTTTATTTTTGCCATTTTATCTATCCACCCTAAAAATTATGCTCAAGAATTTAAATTAAAACCTGTAATATAAAGTAATTCAAAATAATGAAATTAAAAATTAAACTTAAGAATACAAAATTGGTAAATGAACATGATCATAAAAAACTAATATAGTAATTTCAAATAATGAAAATTAAAACAATAATATGATATGAGATAATAAAAAAGGAAAGATATGAAAATTCTGCATGATCAAAAGAATAAAATGGGGGCCAAGAAATTACAGGTAAAATAAAATATTTTGAGAAAGAAAACTATAAATATGGACATGTAGTACTATAAAAACATGTACAGCTAAGTTTATTTGTAATTTTTAGAAACACTTTACCTCACCTTAAGAAATAAAAAAAAAGAAAATCAGAAAATCACCAAAAACTGGCATCACAAAGAAAATGGTAAAGTAAAAGTAGCATACTGGATATTTACTACAACTAGGAAATGGTGTTTATCAGTTTATCAGATTAAGGGCCCACACAGATAATTTCATTGGTATTTCTGTTTAATGTAGATGTAATTTTAACATGTTAGTGTATAATCCCTATAAACCCTTCAGAGCTATTCTTAGCCTGTCCATACCTTCTCTCCACTTATCCACAGTATGCAGCATGTTTCTTTTAGGGTGCACGTATTTGGCCTTTGGCGCAAGATTTTATTTTATTTATATACTGGTTCCCAGATGCTCAGTTGTGTTTGGGAGTGTGTGAGAGCATACGGTCCTGGAGCTGTGGGTGGTGGGTGGAAAGCAAATATGTGCCTTGGTTTTATCCAGCTGTGTTTAAGCAGAATTTAACAAAAGGCCACGATGAGGGTTTCTCAGTCTGCATGGGTGGCGTGGGAATTACTGATAAATTAATGCGTCACAAACATAAATAACCTCCAAGACTGTCATAACCAAGTTGTGCAAAAACGGCATTTCCAGGAACGTTATGCAGACTTGCAAGAAGCAAATTCATAAAGGAGCATTATGTAATCTTTCTGTTGGAAGCTCTGCCACATGTTTGGAGATGTTATTGCTTTGTAGTATGGCATTTGTAAACTTATGTGGAGAGGCAAGTGACTCATAATAAGAATGGATGTGTTTTCTGCAGTCTTTTTAAAAACATCATAAAAAATAAGTTTAATGCCATATGGTGGAACATTCCAGACAATAGGCAATGCAATAACATCTCCATCGAAACAAGATAGTGGCAGAACCCTCATGAGAAATAGTGCATAATATACATACAGAGGATGTTTGTCTGGTCCTGGTAGTGATTTGTATTGCCAATGTATTGCCAATGTAACATGTGACAACGTGACATTCATTTTGCAGGTATCTCAAGCCAGACATCCATAAGAAGTCCAAGCACAAAACAGCAGTGATAAAAAAGACCCTGAACCCGGAGTTTAATGAGGTACGCTGGAGTCTTTCAGCAGGATATGACGGTGTGTTTGAAAGAGATGCCTCATTTAGACCCTCACAGATATTCCCTTGAGTCTATAGATCTCGTGCACATTATCTGAATATACCCTTAAACAGCCAATTAAACTGTGCATTAAATGTACTCTCTTCTCATTAGTAAGATTGTAACAGGTATCATGTGCTGACCTTTAACCTCTTCCTCCATTTGTTCTTCATCAGGAATTCTTCTATGAAATATCCTTCTCGGAGTTGGCCACAAAAACACTGGAAGTCACAGTATGGGACTATGACCTCGGGAAGTCCAATGATTTCATAGGTGAGGGTAATTACATTCTCCCCATCTTAAAATTTGCTAGTTAAGTGTATGATAGAAAGCAAAGTCCATGACTCATGTCTGAAAGTTTTTTAAGAGGGTCATTTGAATCGTATTTTCTTAAAAGAACTATTACTGACCTTGCACTGATCGTTCTTTTACAAGGTACCTGCAACAAGACTCAAAAGTCCCTTCATTTTTACATGAGTTCAGAGCATATTGGATTTTTGTAATTACAGGGTTTTCGAAACAGACCAAATTGGAGTTAAAGTGCCTATGACAGGTTTTCATGTTTTCCTAATTATTATTCAATTTGGTAATATTAACTTCACCAGTCACCAGTTTGTGAGGGAATGTTGAAAATTCCATCACAAATTCAACCCATAAGATAACTGAAATGTGTAAATATGATTATACATTTTAGTGCACTGAGTAGACTAACCGGTCACCTGAAACCTAATTGGCAAACTGGAGTGAAACAAATAAAATATTTTCTAACAATGGAGCAATCTAGTTACTGTAAATAGATAAAAGAGCACATATTTCATGCCTTTCCTTTGAAGGCATTAAGCCTATTTGATGTGAGACAGATGAAGATGTATCTCTGTTGTCCTGTTAGAAATTCCCTTGTGGCAATTGTCAGAAATGTGGTGGGATGGTGTGGGATGCTTTTATGTGTTTGTGGGGGTAGCAGGATGTTATTCTCTAAATGTATTTTATAAAACTGTTGCTCATGATATGGATTCTTGAGGAAAAAACTAGGATGTATATTTTGCAACAGAATACAAAATACAGATTTAATTCTTTATTCTGAAAGAAGATTTTGGTATACTATCACTTATATTCAAAACCAACTGGTCTGAAAATATGCTACAGTATAAACAATGCCTCATAATTATACTTTCAAGAGGCTTTTGGAAACATTTGCTGCTTTCATGAAGTTAACTAAATCTATAGCCTATAGGTTTATAAAATATATGATTTCATATATTGTCCTGCTTATGTTTCAGGTGGTGTATCCTTGGGGTGCCATTCACAGGGCGAGGCTCTGCAGCACTGGATAGACTGTCTGAAGAACAAGGGGAAGAAGGTGGAGCGATGGCACACACTAACCAATGAGCTGCCGGGATCTGCGACGCAGGAATGAACTCTGGCCTTTTGTCTACTGTCCTGACCCTTGACCTTTGACCCTGGGGGGGTCAAAGGTCTGGTGACCACTTGACACCAGAGACATTTCCATCGCATGCTAGGAGGACTGTGTGCATGACTTGAGGGGTTTTCAGATCCTGCCTACTTTGTGTCAAACCAGAGTTGAAGACAGCATTGCACTGAGGGCACATTTGCAGATCAAATGAATTGCCACCACTGAAACAGCACCAAAACCTTTTGATAATCCTATTCATAGAAACGTGACATCTGCAGCTAATTCAAACATTCTCTGCACTTTTGGAAACACAGACCACAACAAGGAAAATTTAAATGGACGACCCCAAAATGAAATTAGATAATTATTCTGCCAAGTCTCTATAACATATATATGGTGGTTCCCATTAAATTGGTCTGTTTAGTTAATTTCAGCACTCATCTGTCTGCTGCACACATACCTCTCCTTTGCAATAATGTTTTGCCTAATGCTTCCAAATATTTCAAGTGGTCTTAACACTGTTTTGTATGTATAAATCAGATTGGACTTTCAGACAGCACTACCACAACATGACAATTGGATCCTCAGTGTTAATGCTTTGTGTTTTTTGCATGTTTGTTATTGATTGAGGAGAGTCAAAAAAAAAAAGTCAAATTTTGGATGAGATGTTATCATTGTGCTTTCCTTGTTTACTTCAAGCGTGTTTGTAGATGGCATTACAGCATTTGTAAAGAAATGAAAGCCTTTTATAACTGACAACTTAATACTGAAATGTTTGTTGATATGTTGACATTTTTGTGGCTTTAAGAGGGGACACAGGGCATGATGATTTTGAATGGCACAAAGGAAACATTGCTACTGGAAATTGCAAATGGTCTGAGTTTTCTGTGGTAAAGAGGCATGCTGAAAAACCTGTGGTGTTAACTGTTTATATGTAAATATACAGTAACGTGTATTTCAAATTTGGTCAGCTTGTTTTTCTATATGCACGATTAGATTGTCTCTACCCCATAAAACCTAAAGAATAGAATTCTGAATAGCGTGCTCATGTGTTTCCAATGAAGCACTACTGCCATCTACAGGATAAAAAAAAAAAAAATCACATTTAAAATAACCTGTGCAGACCATCTACACAGTCTATGGTGTAGACATGCTTCTGAATTGTTGGTAATGGTATTAAAATACAAGCAATAATATAATAACAGTACAAAGAGGAATTCACTATGCTTACTACTGTTTCTAATCAAACCTATATTGAAGTATAATGTATATTTTCTTCATTGACATTGCTATTGAAGAATTCATAAAAAATTAGAATTATTAAAAATAGAATAGGCCTATATTAAATTTATTTAAAAGCAAGGTCTAATGTGTTGAGCTGCTTCGATACTTACAGTGTGACATGCCTACTGTTTCTGTAATATTGTGCCCCGAGCCTTTCTGAAGTTAGAAACAACATTGTGGGAGTAATGAAAACTGTAGGCTACTGCTGCCAAAATAGTACAAAATATTAGTTATTAGTTGCTTTATAACACAATTTCAATTGCATTTTAGATCACTCTTTTACAAAAAACTTGACGAAATAAATTTTTTCAGGTTTATCAAGTTATTTAAAGATCCCATGACATGGTACTTCTTGATGCTTTTATATGGCTCCTTAATGGTTCCCTAATACTGTAAATGAATCCTTCTTCAAAATCAACACTCAGTGCATGAGAAACAGAGATAAGATGAGAAAGAGTCATAAATATCTCTCTCAAACTCTTTATTCTGGGCATTGTTGCTTGAATGCAAATGAGAAAACAGATGGCCAATAGTAGAGGGTGGGGGCGTGGCCAAACTCTCCGCTCAGAGCAAAAACCTCAGAAAGTGAAAATTTCATGCCATGGGACCTTTAAACCAGTCCATATTCTCTGAGATACACTGCTGTTATGTGTGTCTGTGGGTAGTGTTTTAAAGGGGTGCAGAATGGATTTATATTGTTCTCAATCATTCCTGTGATTTTAAATGTACTGTATTACAATTACATGGTAAGAATTATATAGGCTTTTCAATTATAAGTACAAATATAGCCGCAAGCGGCGATGATCGGCCCTCGCTTGCACTCGCAGCCCCCTGCTAACACGCCATTTTCCTATTCCCATGAACCATCTATGTACCAAATTAGGTGTGGCTACACCAAAGTTTTTGCCGGGCATCCTAATGGCAGGGACAGATGTTTGACCTGTTACCATGGCAACAGGATGTGAGATGGAGTGGGGGTGTCACTGTGTTTTTTGATCGAGACCATGTCACAAATGTGTGGTCCAAATTTGGTGTGTCTACGGCAAAGTACAATTTTTCTGTTCCATGCAATCTCCCTAGGGGGCGCTATTACGACCAATTGAGATTTTCTTATATCAATCTGTTTAGGGCCAGGGTGTCCACCAACGATTAAAGTTTGAGTGAAATCGGCCAAAGTATGTGCGAATTATCACTTGTCGAATTTTGACAGGAAATGGCGCCTTCGCCACCAGGTCACATGGTCTATCCAAAATGGCCGGTTGGTTGCCTAGCAACGATATAATATACTTTTTTGTTTATCTTCCCATGATGCATCTGTGTACCAAATTTTGTTTGACTACGCCAAAGTTTTTCCAGAGAATCCTAATGACAAGGACAGATGTTTGGCCTGTTGCCATAGCAACACGATGGGAGATGGCGCGGGGTCATCTTTGAGATTTTTGATCGAGACCCTGTCACGAATGTGTACCAAATTTGGTATGTCTATGACAAAGTAAAATTTTTCTGTTCCACACAATCTCCCTAGGTGGTGCTATAGCACTCATTTCAGATTTTCTTATAGAAATCTGTTCAGGGCTGGGGTGTCCACCAATGATTGAAGTTTGAGTGAAATCGGCCAAAGTATGTGCGAATTATCACTCGTCGAATTTGATGGCGAGCCACAAAAACGAACCTGAAATTTGTGGCGTTGTCACGGAAACACCGTTCACTCTTTTAGAACGCTTTTAACAACTTTTAATGTCCCACTTGTCTAGATGATACAGCACAATTCTGGTGAGTCTGGGTCAAAAACCCTAGGAGGAGTTCGTTAAAATACAAGGACAGGAAAATGCGCCTTCAACTCCGGGTCGCGTGCTCGGTCCAATATGGCCGACTTCCTGTTGGTCGCCTAGCAACGCCGTAATATATTTTTTGGTTCGTAACGACATGACCTATCCACCACCCGAATTTCGTTTATCTACGGCAAAGTTCATTTATGGGGTATGGCCATAGGCGCAATGTATTTTGATTTTCGAGGTGGCGCTGTCGAGCCATTTTTTAAAGATTTTTTAATACAGATTATTTGTAAATTCCTTTTTTGGCGTTCTTGAATTTTGTGCAAAATTTCGTGAGTTTTCGTCAGTGGGAAGTACCCGAAACCTGAAAAAGTGGTCGGGAAAATAATAATAAGAAGAAAAAAAACCAGAACAGTAACAATATAGTGCCACCAATGGTCCATTGTCAATGACGAGCGCGTTGCACGCATTCCACGCTGGTTCTGCAGTGCTTCGCACCGCAGAACGGTTACAATAGGCCCTATGCGCTCTTCAGCGCTCGGGCCTAAATATCACACAAGTTTAAAAAAAAGTTATTTACAATTACCAAAAAAAAAAAAAAAAAAAAGGAAACCTACTCAATTACAGTAATGTGAGTATTTGTAAGTTGCTTTTCATCCCTCAGAGATCTCACTGTCTTTCCAGTGTGTAGAATCCCTCAGTCATCCAGGTAGAATTCATGGCAAAAGGAGAAATTCAATTTGTCAACTGGACAAAAGTTTATTTTTTCAAATACGTTTCGCAGCTCATCCAAGATGTTTCTTCAGTTCTGGTAAGACGCTGGTGGACACTGCCTTATATCTGCCTGAAGGGAGGAGCTAACTACAATGAAATTACTCTATGACTACCACACCTACTTCTTTACAGTTTCTGTTAGTTAGGTAGGCCTATTAAATATGCAGTGGAAGTGGAGTGTGGGGTCTGGTTAGCAGAACCATTCAGGGCCATAATGGGTGTTTTCACACCTCTGGACCCGACCTGGCTGCCCTATTTTTTTCTTTGTTTGCTTTGATTTAGGTTTGAGGATAGAGTTATAGATGGGTGATGTCTGAGACCTCCATTTCTGTTCAAGGAAGGATGCTTTTTCTTGACAAAAACAGCCTCTTTAACTCCTCTCTCAAACTAATTATTTTCTCTGGCCAAGATCTGTACCTCACTGTCCTCAAAGGAGTGGCCCATGGCTTTTAGGTGGAGATGTATGGCTGACTGAGGTCCACCCTGGTTCTCACGTCTATGTTGGTACATCCTCTTGTGAAGTGGCTGTTTTGTTTCTCCAGTGTAGCACTCACTGCAATCTTCATTACACTGGATGGAGTAGATCACATTGCTTTGTTTGTGGCTCTGTGTTTTGTCCTTTGGGTCGACCAGTTTCTATCTTAAAGTGTTTGTGGGTTTGAAATAGACTGGGATTTCATGTTGTCTGAAAATCCTCTGTAGTTTTTCAGACACACCGGCCAAGTAAGGAATAGTTACCTGGCAGGCATTTCTGAAAAAATACAGAAACAAAATAGCCACTTCATAAGAAGATGTACCAACACAGACGTGAGAACCAGGGTGAACCTCAAGCTGCCGTACATCTCCACCTAAAAGCCATGGGCAACTCCTTTGAGGACAGTGAGGTACAGATCTTGGCCAGAGAAAAGAACTGGTTTGAGAGGGGAGTTAAAGAGCTATTTTTGTCAAGAAAGAGAATCCTTCCTTGAACAGAAATGGAGGTCTCAGACATCATTTGTCTCCCATCTATACCTCTATCCTCAAACCTAAATCAAAATAAACAAAGAAAATAGGGCTAGCCAGGTCAGATCCAGAGGTGTGAAAACACCCATTATGGCCCTGAATGGCTCTGCTAACAAGACTCCACACTTCACTCCCACTGCATATTTAATAGGCCCACCTAACTAACAGAAACTGTAAACAAATAGGTGTGGTAGTTTCAAAGTAATTTCATTGTAATTAGCTCCTCCCTTCAGGCAGATAAAGGCAGTGTCCACCAGCATCTGACCAGAACTGAAAAAGTAGCCTGAATGAGCTGTGAAATGTACTTGACCAAATAAACTTTTGTCCAGTTGACAAATTGATTTTCTCCTACCTCACTGACTCCTCTGAGCAAATTAATAGAAAAACCCACATTGCCACTTTTAGACTGCTATTGTTTTGTATTTTTCTATTATGAGCCAGACATTCTGAAACTTGAGAAGGCTGCTGGAGTTTTTATTTACTGATAAATAACTAGAACAGCATGTGTCTTTGTCCTCTGCAAGGCAGTAAATAGAAAAGTCTATGACGTGAAGGCGATATGAGAAAAATGACACCTATTGGAAAAAGATAAATATGTGTTGCTTGCTCCCGCTGAGGGGTTTGAAGAAGCTGCACTGAAGCAATTCTGAACCCAGCTCAGTAAACTACAGAAAATTGTATTAAAGGTGCATTATGTAACTTTTTGGCTTGGAGTCCGTCACCTGCTTGTTTCTACAAATATGTCATTGCTCTACTTAGAATATTGACACTAAGCAGATCTACCTTACATTTATTCAATTATAGGTGGTTTTATAGCTCAAAAATACATAGAAAAACAGGCATTCTGACTGTGAATGGGGTTGCCTCTCCACAGGTCTACCCTGTCATGAGCAAAATCAAAAATATTTTAAGGAATTTTCTTTTTGACAATAGGTATACGTTGTTGTTGTCGTTGTTTTTTCAATCATAAAATTTCAATTTAATTACTTTTTATTACGGGTTTCCTTAAAGGTCCCATGGCATGAAATTTTCACTTTCTGAGGTTTTTGAACATTAATGTGAGCTCCCCTACCCTGTTTAGCCCCCCCCCCCTGGCTAAAAGTTGCGAAATGTCAAAACTGAGCATTCCTTTTCTGCGTTTGAAAAAAAGACAACCCAAACGGGCGATTCTGGACAAGGCACTTTGTTGACGTCAGCTCGAAAAAAGAAATGCAAATGCAGTTCCACCCCCATCTGGGTGTCCACCCCGTCTCTGGAAATCACACCCAGAGAGTTTGGACCGCGAAGGAGCTACGCAATGCGAAATGTGTTTTTTTTATTTGCCTGGAGGCACGTGCGAGTGTTTCTAGGCTCGGAAGTCCTTTACCCGACCCTCTGGACCTCTGAAAGAGCAGTGGTTTAATTTTATTTTCTGTGAAAATGTGTTTTTTCATTAAAAAGCCTCTCATCTCTGCCTCTTCGTGCTTAAAACACGGAAGAGGGGAGACAGCGCTCCATCGGTGCCGAGGAGCGGGTGGGGGATAGAGAGAAAATTACTCTGTGTACACGTGTATTTCTCATGCACTGAATGTTGATTTTGAAGAAGGATTCATTTACAGTATTAGGGAACCATTAGGGCACCATATAAAAGCATCAAGAAGTACCATGTCATGGGATCTTTAAAGTTTTGCTTTGTAACTTTACTGGTGGAGGGATAGGCCTATTGCAAACTTTCATTGGACCTAGAGAGCAGTTCCTGGTTTATGTTCTAGAAGTCTGTTATGTGCACAGAACTGGAATAAAAATACTCAACACTTCACTTTTTAGGAGACCAGAGATATTTGTTCATGTATAACTTGGGGGAAATGCGTGCGAGACACCATTAAGGCACTTGATATTCCCTTCACTGACTCCTAGGGGGGTGTTATGGGATTGCAATGTACCATGGGATAAGGGCCCAAATTAAACTCCGAATGGCGTAAATAATACAGTGAAACAGGAGTAGGACTATAGATGCTGACGTAGGCTACCCTCATATAGTATTTGTCCAGATTTGTGCTATAATGTACAGAATGTACATTAATGTACAGAAACATGAAACAGTCTATAAACTGGCCTACATAAGTCAAAAATATATAGATCGTTGAAGAATTTTCACATTTGTTAAATTGAAGATTAAAGGTCTGAAACACCTACTCGGGATGTGATCAGTCACGGGCTTTCCACAGCAGGACCAGCGAGGGCCAGCAGCACGAGAGGTCAAGGGGTCGATTTAAGAGCTGTGAAGAGCCAGTAGGTCTTTACTTTTTCAGTTTACTTTTATAAAATATACCTTTTTAAGGCTGCACTCTGTCTTTCAGTGACATTGATAAGACTGTAATTGGGTGTCAGGCAGCCTAACTGGTTCACGTTTCATACTGTGATGATTTTGCAGCTTGTGACATGATGGCAGACTGACTTGGTCAGCTAGAGTCCATGTACCACTGGCCCAAATTCCGATTTAAGACTGTAGTTCCACTACCTCTGGTAAAGAGGTTGGTTGATCTAATAAATTATAAAACTATAAATTCCTGTAACTTCATACATAAAAAGTAAACATGTTACATGCATGTGTCTTTATTGTCAATGTGCTGCATTGTTTCCCAAGTGCCAATTTACATTTTCAGAATTTAATCCAACTACTATCTAAATAAAATCCACATGCCATTAATCACAAAGATTATAATAGCCTGATGACAAGTACAATGACTTTCAAGGCTAACCACCAGTGTCTACTTAAAGGTAAATCATGTCACAATATTAAAAGGTTAACATTAACAATATTAAATATAATTGAGAAATGTGTTTAGTACCATCATAAGAAAAGAATATTAATAGTTGTCAAACTGCAGGCTTGAAGTGCTAGGTTTTGATTGTGTGTCTCATTGAAAATCCAGAATACACAAGTTATGCATTTGGATTAACCATTCTTTGAGTCCCAGTAATTCCATATCACAGTGAAAACTGTGCTAAAAAGATCAGCGGCAACTACATCATTTCATTGGAAGTATAAATAAAGCAGTACTGTAAATTGATTATGCCAAAGTAATCAAAAACTGATTAAATCTTCACATCATTAATACATTCAGTCAATTACAACCCTTTCTCAAATAGACAAAGAGGGGAAAAAAAACTTTAAGAATTGCAGTTACATTGCTATTGCACCAGACTAAAGCTACAGCCACAGAGATACAGTATAATTGACAGCACACAAGCCATTTCATTTGTTAATCAAATAGTACGATGCCCATATAAGTACCATATCACCATCTTTAACTGAGACACAGTGCTGAAAGAGCATCACTATACAAATGACTGACCGAAAATCTTAAGTTTCAAATTTTTTTTTTTTTTTTTTTTTTTACAAACATATCAAAAGATAGGGTATAATATGTAGATTAAGTGTTTTCACACAAAGACCATATCTTGCTACAGTGGTTTGCAGTTCACAGTGGTATCCAAGAGAAGAGGAAAGCACCATTTTCCTCAGAAATAGAAAGTTGATTAGGTAATTGGAAAGTGACTATGAAATTTAGCTTATGATTTTTGAAATGACTTTCCATAAACCTCTGTTTATATTTCAGAATTCATTACAAGTCCTCTTTGGACCTCCATTTTGTCATCCTCTGCTGTAGCAATTTTCTCAGAAAATAGTTGGAGCAGACATTGTAATTATAAACTTTCTTCTGTTCAAAGCAACACAATTCCCAAAGCCGTCCTGTGTAACTGAAGGGATTTCATGGCAAGCATGAGCATCCTGGTGGTGGAATAGTGAAAGAGACTTGGCAGACATTTTGAGTTTGCATGTGGCACTAAAGCTAGAGGCCTTCTTTCCTCTCCGCCCCATAGTTATAGTCCTGTTGGTCAAATGTCTGAACATTTGACCGGATTATGAAAGGTTGCACCTCCTACATCTACAAGCAGATTGAACCCTCCCTGACTCACAGCAGGAGAGAGTGTTTGCATGTGTTTTTCATCCATTAGCAAAGTGACTGCACTGATAAAAGGTTACAGAAATATTAGTAAGCACTGAATAATAGGTGTACATTTGTCACATCCAGGTAATGACTAGGCGGTAAAACGATAGTGCAGGTGTGGGCCAGATGGTCTGATGTCTTATCCTGTTTCATCGAGGAATGAAACTCAGGTTTTCACATTTACTATAAAAAAAAGAAAAGGAAGCAGATTAGTGAAAGCTACATAATGTGTAATATTGATGTATTAATAAACACCAGAGGACAGTTACATAAGCAGGAAAACAAGGACTGTAGAGTCCCAAGGCCCATATGCACAAGTCATCTTCACAAATGCTCTTCAACTCATCAAGTTAATGAGGACAACTCCCAGCTTAATGAGCCCAACAGGCTGTGCCTGTGCATTCAAAACAATACAACACTGATTCAAACTAAATATATTCTTATATTTATATATATTTTTATATTTATATATAAAAAATATCCAACAACCTGACTAAAGTGACTGACATAATCACTGTTCTGTTACATAAATCCATTTATTTACTAGTAACATTCGAAGTATAGACTTATCTTGTGAGCTTTGTCATCATTCACACTGATACATTATATACACGAACAAGTGGTACAGGAACCACAGGACATTTTCTACAGTGAGAAGTGACAGGACAGGACAGCAGACGACATAGATCACCAAATATAAACACAATATTGTGGCATGCAGTCACTCACAGCTGTGCCAGAATAATGTCAGATATTAGAGGAGATGCATCTGTTCTAACTTTCACTGATAAACCTCCTGAGGACAAGTACTGCACATGAATTAGCATGTTTTTGTGCAAACACTGATTATACAATTTACTGGTGTCAGATTGTGCAAACAATGCGTTGGGGGGGTTTAAAGGTCTGATTTGGGACACTCACTAGCCAAGTTGACAATGCAGGCGATGATAATAACGGTCCCTCCCACTAGAGACACCATGGCGAGCATCTTGGCCACCCGTCCCAGGCGCACAGCCCCATCCAGGTTTCCCTGCTCCAGGCTGTTTTTAGACTAAAGAGAAGAGCATTCGTCAGCTTTTGTCTAATGCGTGTGCACTATATACAATGCATGTCTAAAAATAATCCACATGGTGCAAAATATGCTTACCATGATAGAGTAGACAAAGCCCACAATGTTAATGGGCCACACAGGACAAAAGCAGGCCAGCACGGAGAGCAGTAGGTAGTCTTTAACCTTCGTCCGGTCCAAAGGGGGGTTAGTGGCGATGCTTGAGTGGCGGGACAGGGATGGCCGGGGTGAAAAAGCTGTGTAGCCAATAGATCCTGCTCTGCTGCCTTTGCGGGTTTTGCCCTGATGGGGATAAGAGATGGAGCGCTGTCTCTTTGGAGGAGAGGAGATGACTGGAGAAGTGCTGTCTGAAGGGTGGATCCCATTACCTACACAGAGGCCAGTGAGGGCATGCAGTTAGAAACAGGAGTGGCACAAGTTCCCTTTGCTCAAGGTATGAGATTTAAACAGCTGCTGTGAAACTACCCACAACTGTAATGAGGGCAAACTAGTCACTCACCGTTCTTGAGCTTCTCGTTGATAACTATGACGAGCTCTCCTTTGGATTTGCTGCGGGCAGGCCGAGAGTTGGCTAGGCTAGTGCTATTGACGAACTGTTCACCTATAACTGGTGGGCATGGCACAGAAATAGGGGCTTGGCTGGACTGGGAATCAGGTTCCTGGTCCAGTATTGACGGCTGCTCATCTCCAGGCCAAATGGCAGAGGATGGCATCATATTCACAGACGTCATGATTTTTTATTTTTTTTAAACTCTTAAGCTTCACTTTGGACTTGAGTCTAGATGCACCTATGTGGAAAAATAAGACATCTGATGAATTAACACAGCAGGCTTTAATTAACTTTAATTTTGTGTAATTTAAGCAGTCAGACCCAATGTAAACAAACCACATCTATGATGGACAATAGGGTCATTGTCTATTATCTGCCCCAGACGTTTTAGAAAAGGCACATTAAACAGATATGATAGATGGAGTTAGCTTTTCAAAAACATGCCCAGTGTCTCCCTGCAGGTGTGTACATAGTGTATTATTTCATGTGTACACGGGGATAACTGACATATGGCGACAAGCAGGTTGTTGTGCACGAAACAATATGGTGAGAGATGGTCCGTGGACATGATATTATGGACAAAAGGGGAAGCGCAAAGTCAAAGGAGCGGTCTGCTGCTTGTTAATTAGTTCGCGGTTTAATCACTGAGCGTGATATAGCCTTCCAAAATGCACAATAAGCAGAAAAGGCCTATGAGAAACAATCGACAGAAAAAAATCTATAATCGCACAAATACTACAGAAATACTGACCTTCAAAATCCTGATTTTCAACACAGTCGGAGGATCCTTAGCTTTTTCATGGCGCAATTGTCAGGTGCATAAATCGTGGATCAAAGCGGTTCATCACCATCTACAGCCGCAATGTTTTCGCAGACGCAGAGAAATCCGGGGATGTCCCTTTGTTTGGGAGGTGGACGGAAACTGGTTGGTTGTAGAGCTTCGTTCACCAGGCAGTAAATCGGATGGGAGTCTCTTTATGGCAGAGCGAATGCGAGAGGAGGGTGCGCGAAATGAAAAGTGAAATCTACTAGACTACGTGCGCGCGGTCGGACATTAAAAGGGGGAGGGGGGGGTGCACTTCTCCTCGACCTGTTGTCCTCAAAAGCACTTATGCGCCATCCACAGTTGTGAATCCCTAATCCTCTACTAAAATAATATTAACAAATTCATGCATTATTCAAATTGGCACTGCACAATCTCTGACGTAATGTGTTGGAATGAGATGAGGTAGTTAACATGCAGGAATATTTTCCACACAACAGATAAAAGGCGAAAAAGACAATCAATGTATATCACAGCATATTTATTAAAAGCAATAGGGCGCCATCAATAGGAAACAGTGGTAACAACAAAAATATCAGCACAATTCAGCAAAAAAAAGCATTAAAAAGGTAAATATCAAAATTAAAAACATGAAAAAATAATTCATTTGCCCATGGCACTTACGATGTTTGCCTGAAAAAGCAAAAGAAAAATGTGAGTTTATTCATTATTTAGGTTTTGATGGGTCATTACAAACATGGTTTTAGAAGTACCTTCATGAAAGATGCAAACCTCTTCTCTGTCATACCCTCAACTTTTCCCAAGTCTTCCACCTGAAAGACAGCATGATTTAGACAAGTTACAAATCAAGATGTAAGGGCAAATACAAACGTGCAAAAACATACCTTTGGGAAGTTTCCATGGATCTCCCGCCAGCCCAAAATGAGCTTGGCCTTTTTGTCCCCAATCTGTTGCAGACTTTTCAGCTCCTTGAGGGATCCACTGTTGAGAATCTGCAGGATTTTTTTTCGGGACTGTTCCAAGACCGTTGTATCCAGATGGGACTCCCAGTCTCTCTCTATGATGTTTTCTTTTCCATCCAGTGGCTACATGGGAAACATTATGATGGTTAGCTATATCCCTTGACTAAATTGTATGTACATTTGGAAAAAGTAAAAACAAAAGGGAATCTTTAAACAACAAATGCTGCATAACAAAAACAAAATTCACCGTCTAGTCTATTGCTGAATCTAGCAATCTGTTACATAGAGTTTGAACATCGACATTAAAGGCCAATTTTGCCACGTTTGTCGCAGGTGTGTAAAACATTCATAAGAAACGTAGAAGCCAAAACAATATTATAAAATCAAAGAAAAGAAGTGGAACGATGTGTTGGTACCAGTAAATACAATTACCACAGAGCGGGGATTAGCATGCATCACATGCTAATCACTGCTTCTGCTGTATTCATCTTAGCACTAGGGCTTAACGGTTAGAGAAAATTATTGAACTGTGATTCCTGAGACAAGCATTGTGATATCGATTTGAGAATTATATTTATGGGCTAATAAGATTCTGTTAAAGTTCACTTTTTTTAAATGCATCAAGAAGAATTGACCGTAAGGCCAAAATATAAACTGACAAACTAATAGCAAAAAGCTCAAGACTTGACAGCGAACCTCAAGTTGGTCCGAAAGCTTCTGCTCTTTCTTGACACACACAGACTGCTTTTTGACAACAGCCAGATGCTGAAGAGGCTGAAGTTGGGAAACTGCAAGAAAAGACACTTGTGTTTTAGTTGAACTAGTTTATTGCAGCAATTCTTTTTATGGCGTACACAGGCCGCCTAATTTATGACCCATCACCAAATTTAGGTACAGCGATAAGGAAATGTATCCAAGATGCTGAGAAGTGTAAAAAATAATCCTAACGCATCATTATTCAATACATCATCGTGATCATGAGTCATAATCAGTGTTGGGGAGTAACGGATTACATGTAACGGCGTTACGGTAAAAGGATACAAAATAAAAGTAACTGTAATCCGTTACAGTACAAGAAAAAAACGATGTAATCAGATTACAGGTACATTCATTGAGAATGGGGATTACTTAACAGGATTACAATTTGTGCTGCTGCGTGGTGTTCCGCCATTTCTGCGAGCGGTGTCGGCTGGTTCCTACTGCCTGCCGCGCTCCCGTGTTTCCCCTCCGCACCGTAGTGTCGTAAACTCCTCTCGGTAGAGCTCCCGTATCCTCACCGTGCAGTCTACAGCTCTTAAGGTAAGCACTGCTACCCTCCACCACTGATAAGATGTAACTTGGCCCAATGCCACCCAGTCGGAAACCAAACGCTTCAGGCCAGTTCTGATTGGTTGGAGGGAGGCCCAGAACTAAGGCAGTCAAAAGTTAGTAAATTTGTGCATTTAGGGCAAACTGCTCATCGTTTCTGCGGTATGGTTTTGGCTTTTCGTCGGCATCCATTACGTAATGACGACAGTCGAGTCGTAGGCCGTTTCCCAATTCACCGACGGCACGCTTGTTAGCGTCCTTGGAACGGGATATGCGACATATCCGGCGCGACAAGGGCCGTTCCATTCGTTTTTTTTCCCCTGCACCGTCAAGACGAGCTCTGAACGGCGCCGTCGTTTCCATGGAAATCGGGGCGTGGACCAAGCGTGCAAACATGCACGCTCCGCACACTTAAAAGCCCCAGCATGCACAGCGCGGGACTACAAAGACCGACTCGCCAGCGACATCCACAAGTGAGAGTTGCGACGTCACTATAAAATATACGTACTGGTTCTCCTCACCTACAACTATGCTACATGAAACTCTTCATAAACTACACTAAACATGTGTGACGGTAGCCGTAACGGCATAGATCACGGCACCTGTATTACCGTTCACATGCTTTTCCCCTTACACTAATATATTTCCTTTGCTGTTGTAATGCTGGATATTCTACAGTGTCGCCATGTCCAGCGTTTACTCTAAGCTGCGCACTGTTCGCACATTCTCAGCGCACAAGAAAACTTGTGCAGCGCACTGTAAATCAGGGATGAAAGAGCTTTTTATTCAGCCGCGGGGCATTTTTTTTTATATCTGCAAAGTGCGAGCCGCGCGGGGGGTGCATTTCGGATGTGGAGTTAGTGTGTTTGCTCAGAAACATTAAAAATTAGGGGGAACATTGGCCATGTCCCAATTCCAAGTATTACTAGTCGCAATAGTATAATATTTTTGTCTTTAGGGAACAAGGAGCAGACCACCCAGCTCATTGAGCTGAGGCGGGACCTGTTCAATTTCGCAGGCGGCCATGTGAGAAACGTAGTGCACTAAGGACAGAGCGAGTGTGCGCCGTCTCGACGACAGACCGACGGCATCTGAGTCTAAAATGTGATCTAGTGGTAAAGTCTTTGCCTGATATCAAGAGACCCGTGTCCAATCCAATGTGTGAAACCTGACAGCATTGCTGGTCTAAAACAGTGATTGTGTAATTTTACAAGCAAGGGTGTCATTGTAAATGTATGAAGTACCGTAATGCAGTTAGCTGGCAGTCAGTGGCTAGAACACTTGACATTGGGAAACTGTGTGAAACCTAAACATGCGCCATAGGTAAAATCCTCCAGCTTAGGGCCTGACCAAAGCATAAATAACAAAACAAATCATGGGGATGGTCCCCGGGTCAAATATAGAAACAACTTCTCCTGTGCGAGATCAATAAAGGTCAATCTTCTAATCCTTGACCACTGTAAGGCGCTTTGTGCTACAATTTTGTATGAAAAGCGCCTTTATAAATGTTTGATTGATTGTTTGATTGATTGAAAATCTTACAAGTCTGGTGCAGGCATCTCTTCTTGTGGACCTCCTGTGATTGCCTGTCAGCAATTCCCTCCCAGTTTAGTACTCTTTTAAGGTTCACACTGTCAGTTCTCACAAATAAAATGTTGAACATGGGTTTAATGCTCATTTAAACTTAAGTAATCCAAAAGTAATCCAAAAGTAATCAGTTACATTACTTTGTAAAAGTAATCCAAAAAGTTACAGTACAATTACATTTTAATCAAGGTAACTTGTAACTGTAACGGATTACATTTATAAAGTAACTTACCCAACACTGGTCATAATATCTATGTCAATCTATCAATCTATAGCTCCTCTAATTCAACATGACAAAACACTTGAGTAATAAGCTTTAGAGAAAATAGTGACCTTCATAGTACATAGCTTATTACATACAGACTCACATTTAATAAAGCAAGACTACTGACCTTGTAATGGCTGTACCACGGCCTTTTGTTTATTTGCTTTGGTGTCCACTAAAGGTTTCCTTTGTAAAGGTGCTATATTGTTCATAAAGCTGGACTGTGGTCCTATTCCTGAATTTTCATCGGTCGGTCGACTGAATAGGAGGGCCTTACTCTCAAACTGCTTTTGTTTTTCCTTTAGCTCCTGTGGATAAAAGTGCACATTAAAACCTGTTCTTTGGTGCAAGGAAATGCCATGAAGGCCTTATTTTATAGTAAACATCCATAATTTCAGCCATTAACCACATTGTTTTAACAGTAGCAATTTTTCTGAGAAATAATTTGCTTCATTTCAATACATGTACATATTCATTCATTCAAGTTTGTCATTCATTATTGTCTTTATGATAGTTCCATGTTACCTGGATCTCTCTGCGAGATTGGGCCACATCTTTAAGCATAGCGAGTCTGTCTTTGTCCTGGCAGCTCATCATCAGCTTCTCCAGGGCTATCAGTCTGTCCATCACTGACGGCTCTGCAAGACTAGAGAAAGAAAAGGGGTAAACTGATGTATCCTTAATGTGGCAAGAACATGTGTAATCAGACAATTGTACATAAGCCGACCGAGCCTTTGCCACTGCTGCCCCCACCCTCTGGAATTCCCTGCCCTTCCATATCAGAAACTCGGACTCAGTAAACAATTTCAAGTCACAGCTCAAAACTCATCTTTTCACCATTGCCTTTGACCCACATTAATTTAATTTGTTTTGTTTATTTTACTTTTATTTTTTATTCCTTTCTGTAAAGCGTCTTTGAGTTGTTTTGAAAAGCGCTATACAAATCTTATGTATTATTATTATTACATAAGAATAAATATTTTGAGAGCCTGTTTCTATTCTTTCTGTTCAAACAGTTTTAGAACACTGAAATTTCACCATTGTGGGGCAAATGGATGTTACCTTATTTTCCTCAACTAGAACTGCTGCTTCTATCCAAAATAAGGTTAATAGCAGGACAAAATGACACATTATACCATGAAATTTAACCTGTGAAAATGCGCAGAAGTTGGAGAGGGCTCTGCTTTTTTCTTTTTCTTCTGCCTTTTCTTCTGTGGTTCCGGGCCAGAACTGCCTGCCTCCTGGTCTCCTCTGGTTCGCTTCACTTCATGAGGACAGAGGAAAATTAAACATTCATTATTTGAAGCACTCCCTGATTTGGAAGTGAAAAGTGTAGGTGGGAACAGTAAATTCGTGCTGTGATCTGTGCGTTGCAACAATGGAATTTCCCCACTGAGGGACTAATAAAGGCATATCTTATCTTATCTTAACTTAAAGGTGGTAGTGGCCGAATTATAGCAACAGCCATAAGCAGCACCCATAAGGGTCACAGGCATCTACCTGCACTAATCCCTCAGTACAGTAATCCCTCATTTATCGCGGGGGTTAGGTTCCAGAAATAACCCGCAATAAGAGAAATCCACGAAGTATATATATTTTTACAATTATTCTACATGTTTTAAGGCTGTAAATGCCTCACCACACACATACGCTTTCCTCAGACTGGAATTAACCTTTTCTGACATTTCTCTCACACTCAAACTTTCATAGATTTTCAACAAAATGTATTAATAGTGAAGCGTGGGGGGAGACACGGCTCCGGAAGCCCTGCCAGACATGCGAGGAGTGCGGAGACATGAGTCACTGGAAGCACCACGCTCATCCAACGGCACTGCCACGTCCCAGGACGCGACGCGCACCAACCCCTTGGAGAAGTGCGCGACACGTGCACCCGCTCATCGTGGTCAAATCTGTGACAGAATGACATGACCGGCACGAGGCCGCGTGTACACCGGGGCTGCGAGCTGCTTTAGATTATATTGAGACAAAGATTCTGTGGTGTAAATCCCCACACATGCACCACAAAAATATAAAAAATAAACAATATGTCCATTATATTAATTACACTTTTATTTATATTTTTTAAATGATTTGACAAAAAATGTTGTCATTTCTGCGTGTTGCTCCAGATTTTTTTTTCTAAACTGGGACAGTATTTGCTACATACAGGCCTTTAAGTGGAGGAGTCTAATGCAGCTGTTCAAAGATGTGCTACTTCCCAGCACTTTAACTATACTAGATGTAAAGACGAGGAAATAAATGTGATAAAATCATATCCCATCCACTATTCTTGGCATTTGTGTGTTTGTTTGTATGCTCACCTTGAACGTTGGGCAGAGTCACAGTTTCTCTGGTGAATGTTTTGTTAACAATAAGCTTGGATTTGGCTGCAAAGTTCAGTGCACTGAAAGTGTCAAAATAGTATTTGTATTCAGGGGCAATGTTTGTGATCATGACGGAGTGTGCAGAGCCTCCCAGAGAGTCCTGCAAGAGCCGAGTGAGTTTACTGTCTCTGTATGGCACACGGCCCGATGTGCCCGAGTTCAGGGAGTCCACCACTTTACTCAGAGTGAAGAGGGACAAGTTGATGGCACCACTTTCTTTGAGACGAATGCCTTGATTGCCAGTACGACGGTTGTCTTCTGACCCAGCCAAGTCCACCAAGTACAACTTTCCAGTCTGTTGTCGCTGAGGCTGTGCACAGAGCGTTCTCACCACCTGATCATTTGAAAAAGGTTGTGTAGGTGACAAGGATTAATTAAAATTGTGTTCATTTTGGTTAAATAAAATAGAACCAGCAGTCAAACCATTAGTATTATGAAGAGTGTTTCTCCTCCAGTGTAGTCCCAAAAAGCCACAATTTAGCAGATGAGAGTGTTGCAAAGGAGAATTCATTTTAGCACCAGCTACAAAATCCCAGCCTACTGCACAAGGCTGTGACCTGTTAAGATGCGGTTTGTCGTCCAACTCTGCACACTAAAATGTATGGTCAAAGAACATGACTTTTATGACATACCTTAATGAGGAGGATTGCATGACTGCGACTGGAGCGCTGATTTAGCTTTGTAGATGCAGTTGTGCGATTCAGAGTTGCAGGGACAAAGTGTTTATCGAAATCCGCAAAGGACAAGATGGTGGTGTGAGTGAGGCCCGGAATAAGGATATTCTTGTCCTTGTCTTCTCTTATTGGCAGGTCTTGAGAGTTTGGTGATAAAAGGTCCAGTACCTTGTAAAATACAACAAATTCAGATATGACAGGAACAAAGTTTAAATAAATACTCAATA
This sequence comes from Paratrypauchen microcephalus, assembly GCA_036785185.1. Taxonomy (NCBI): domain Eukaryota; kingdom Metazoa; phylum Chordata; class Actinopteri; order Gobiiformes; family Gobiidae; genus Paratrypauchen; species Paratrypauchen microcephalus. Next base: position 1,550,238 of record JAVJIX010000190.1, read on the forward strand.
TTTCACAAATGTTTATCATTTTACTTTTTCATTGTAAATCTCCAAATAAGACATTCCAATACTGTAGTCCCACCCGTCTTCCTCCTTTAACTGGACCAATTTGCAAACCTCACGGACAGCCCTGGGAATCACGCCTGGCTGTTCTGCATTGCCCAGCATGGTGTGAGTTTTGCCTTTTGATAAGAATCAAACAATAGGAATTAACAAATGTTTGTTGTTAGATTTTAACAATCTGTGGATTCTTGCATCAATTAATTTCTAAAAGAAATAGCAAAAAGGAAAATCCATAAATCAGATTAAAGTTTAAAAGTTCAGTTTAAAACAATGACATGATCAGAGGTGTAGTGTAGTTCAAGAACTACACAATAACATAACCTTGATGTTGAATTAATATTTATAAATAAATCACTGTACCTGCTCCTGTTGGCCCATAAGCAAAAACACTTGCATTCTGTCCATTTAGTACATGTGGGAGAATTGGTTTCACTGAGAGGAAGACTTCTTGTTGTGTTGTCTTTTCTCCGTGAAAAACGTCAAAACTTAAGAAAACAAGGAAAAAACACAAACACTAAAGACTGATGCTGCATTAATCAAGTCAGACAGACACTAAAAACGCACTGATATTTGACGGTTTCTGTGGCGTTTCTCCAGTTGATGATTTCAAGGTTTTGAGAGTCTATGCCTCTCACACAAGGCCCTTCATCTTTTTCATCGGGTTTAGCCATGTAAGGCCTCAGACGGACAGCTACACGCACACGGGATGTCTTCTTCGACCCTCCATCTGATACAGGCACACGCTGAGCCATGGTTGACTCCTTAAAACCCGAGGCCTGGTTTGTGTGAAAAGTAGCCTCATAGATTATGTTATACAACACAAGAACACTGAAGCTTAAAAGCGTAAAATGTACTCCGGAGACATCTAACAATGCTGCTGGAGCTGGGAACTGCGAACTGACTAATCTTCTAGCATTACAGATGTTACATATGTATGTCGATAATCAAAGATCTTACCGATATACTCCAGAAATGATTGCTTGTTCGTTACAAATTGTAATGTGTAAACATTGCAGGCTCCGTGTTTAATAATGGCGACGACGCGTTCAGAGTCTTTAACTGAAGATTTTTCAAATGAGGAGCGCAGCGACCGGAAACAGTGACTAACCAATCAGATCCCGCTGACGACCCCATATGTCGACTAGGCTCTATTTCTCTTTATTTTTTCTCTCTCACTGTGATTTCATATATAAGCTTTTTAATTAAATGTAATGATGGTTAACAACCACGTATGGCTTGATGCATTATAACTGAACTATTTCTTTTCTGCCATGAGGGGCTTGGACGTATCCCGGAAGTAACTTAAAATGACCATAGATCTGTAAACAAAAATGTATACCTCTAGTGGTTTTCTTGGCTAGGTTGGAGTGTATCCGGATGAGCTATGTATCAGGGGCCATGTTGCATCCTGGTTGACCACCACGAGCGCGCAAAGTCGCCGCTTCAGCTCTTCCCCCTTTCCAAAATGGCGCTTTGTTTATGTCTTTGCTATATCGTTTATTATCTGTAACGAGCCTCATGCATTTTCTTGCATTATTGCGTGAAACTGATCCATTTACTTTGCATTTTAAAACGGAAGTAAAGCCAGAGATCAGGTGGTTATTTAAACCTTTCCATGCATTAGCTAGCTAAAACTACTAATAGCATAAAAAGGCCTGAAAGTGGTGTATAAGTCGGTATGTTTTTTTTTTTCACTTGCCGGATTACGCCAATAGCCATAAGATGACTGCTGATTATATATTAATATAAAATGTCTGAGAGTTTTTGTTAATTGTGTTTATTGGTTTTGACAGTGTTCACCTGCTCTGAAATGATGCAAGCTGAGGCTTTTGATTCGACAGTGAGAGAGGGCATTGAAGCTCTTGGCGTAAAGGATACCGAGCAATCGGAGCCATTAAAAGAAGAGGAAGATGCAGACACAGATATGACAGGAGTCCTTGAGGAAGCGGCACACTCTAAAGACAAAGGTATGACAGTACGTTTGTCCAATCAACCTAGCCTTCAGCCGCTCTGCTCCCCTGCTCTGAAACTCACTCCCTCCTGACCTCCGCAATATTGACTCTCTTCCTCTTTTCAAATCCAGACTCAAAACACACCTGTTCAGACAATCCTACACCACATAACAGTCACTTTCACCATCTTCCAGTTTTGTATCTCTGTTTTTATCTTTGTATTTTAAGTATTTTTATGTTTTTTTTAAACTTTGTTTTGTACAGTGTCCTTGGTTGTCTTGAAAGGCGCTTTTAAATAAAATGAATTATTATTATTATATGACAGCTGATAAACCTCTCACACTCTTCATACATTTTGGCATTCATGGCACGTAGATGTTAAATAATAAAAGATAAAAAAAAAAAATTAAGTTACATATTTTCAAAACACAATAACATTCGCAAAGTACTCAGACGTACACAAGTTAACAACTACAATTATTCTCCAATAGAATACTGTAGTAGAGGTAATGGCTGTAATAACATATTCTCTATAGTTAGTTCAGTTATTAATATTGACTTGTTTTATTGAGCATTCTACCTTGTTTATCCCTTAGATGAAGAAACAGATGCTTTAGATGGGACGTTTAAGGATGATACCAGAGTGGACAATACAGAAACAGCGCAAGCCACTAAGGACACAGAGGAATGGGAAATTGCTTATAGTGATGAAGAAATGGGAGATCCTAAAAACTGGATGCCTCCTCCAGCAGAAATCAAGAGACTATATGAGCTCCTTGCCAAAGGGGAAATGCTAGAAATGAACTTTGTGCCTCTTCCCAGAAGATCGCCAACACCTGAACGAACTCCTTCACCCGAGCAAGATGACAAGGATGAAGCAGCAAAGGAAAGAGAGAGGGAGGAGAGAGAACGCAAGTCTGTATCCAATTTTATTTCACAATTTTATTAAGTCATTGTGTCACTGGAAAATTGTTTAAATTGTTTGAAAACACATTTCAGGCCCCCAACTCCAACTGAATTTGACTTTGATGAAGAGCAGTTAAAAGCAACCCCAAAAAATGCCTTCATGAACAGACGGAGAACTCCAGGTTGCACACACATTTTTTACTTCTATTGGTTGTTGATTCATTCACAGCCACAGATTGGGGGTTGGAAGCTGTAATGATTACTGTGTTTTTATTATAAATATGAAAATTGACAAATTATGAAAGATTATGATTAATTTTAACTTCCCCCTACCTCTATTAACAGTCTTTCTGGTAATGTCATTTAAAAATCTAACATTGCTGTCGTGTAAGAATGACAATGATTAATATAATTTTTTTTTCTTGTATTACTAGGATCATCAGCTCGCTCATCTGTGAAACGAGAAGCCAGATTGGACAAAGTGTTATCTGACATGAAGCGGCATCGAAAGATAGAAGAGCATATTTTGCGCACTGGACGAGATCTCTTCAAATGTGAGAAAAAGCTGGAAGAAGCATTGTCTCCCAACTCACAGAAAGAACGGGAAAAAGAGAGGGCACGGGACAGCAACCCCAATACCATCTTCTCCCCAAGACAGAGAAGATACTGAATAATTTAAGCAGACTTGAATTTTTATGTAATCATTTTTAAGTGTTTTGTATGACAATACAGTTGTTACTTTAGATAAATAAATAAAAAATTAACCATCAATTCAAGATTTTTTTCCTAGCTGTGGTCAACTCTAGCTCCCTCTAGTGTTCATGTGTGAAAACTTATTTTTGTATATTTGATACAAATGGAAGAAAAACAAAAGGACAGGCATGGTAAGGACAGGAGAAGTATATTTTTGCTAAGTTTGAGTAACAATATAGCCTTCATATAAGGCCCAGAAGCAGAGTATATATGTATGCATAAATATGCATTCAAACCACAAACCAAATAAATAAATAAATACTTACAAATAAATAACAAGCATTTTGTGGAATATATATTACATCAGTTGGTTTTTTTTAGTATTGGCCAAAAACAGTATGTTATGGACCATGGAAGAGGGGAATGGATATTCTGTATTCAACATGCCCATAGCGGTCCAGGTTTTGGCACAGTCTTGATGGTTACTGCACTTTTTCCCCCATGTCCAGGACAGTGTAGCTGCTTTAAATTAACCTAAAACAAGTAAATAAGTGCATTAACAAAACATGTGGCTAAAACATGGCTCAATGATTTGAGCACATAATACAGTATTAAAGGCTTTAAATACAGTAGTTTAAATTCATTGAGCTACATTAACATAATTGGCAATGAACAAATGTGCTGCATGTCAATCAAAAACTATCCTATCTGTTTTGTTTCCCTTCAACATGGAATAATTCATGTCCTCAAACAATGCTAATACTCAATAATTCAGGCAGATTACATGAATACTCAGTTATCACAGCACAAAACCTAAAAACATACATGAAAACTGCTGCTACTGTGCATCACTAGCTTTGTGCAGAACACTGATGCCAGTAATCGGAATGAATATCTACACTGAAACAATAAAAAAGTGGTGTAATTGACCACAGTTTGAAAACTGAATACGTGAAATGCACTTGTCCAAACATAAAATGCATAAACAAGATAACATAAACAAAGATAACACTGACATGGAAATATGGACAATTTTACATCAGCTATGTACACCCGTCACATGTTCCAGTGTGAGGATCCTTTTGTCTCTCCTCTCAGGATACAAAATAAATAAATAATAAATAAATATAAACAAAGTAGAAGATTGAAAATGTGAAAAGGGATAAGGCAGCAGAGTACAGTCTTAAGACATATTCCCTTCTAATGATGAGTCAGTCTGCAGGTTGGTTACATTTTGTTAGAGTGACGGTGACTACATAGAGGATACAGATAATAAACACCAACAAGTCAAAATACTGCTTAGCCAGTTTTTTTTTTCTTCTTCTTTTTTGAAGGTCTGATTCATTACTAACTTGAATTAGGCCTTCCATCTACAGCAAATGTACTAACATACAGTATAATACATTCCTATTATCCTACTCTTTCTACGCCACAAGGCAGAGAGGATTCATTTGATCTACATGAGGGAAATAGCCACCTATGCTTGCTATACATACAGGGGATTCCTCCTAGGTCAGTGCATGTTCCCGTCTGTCACAGTGCCTGATGACATCTTTATATACAGTACTGAGTGCACAATGCCTTTTGATTATTACATCCTTTCAAACTGAAGTCTCTCAAAGCCAGAAATCTAATCCTTAGATTCTATGACTACTGGCCAAAATGACTTCAGGAGGCAAGAGTTGGTAGCTTTATATTGCTACTTATTTCAAGTCTAACTTTGCCTTCAAACTTCCTGTCCTTTACATACTCACTGGTACATTCGCCTTTTCCCTTCCTACCCACCCCCCATACTCAGTGAGTTGTCAGCTCAGGCTCTGTGGGCCGCGTGCTATAGCCATTAGCTGGCTGAGGCAGAGCAGTATCATCTGTTTTCTGTTGTTCTTTTGGTGCGGCTGATGTCCCAGGAGGTATCCGAGAGCGCGAGGTTCCTGTAAATAGTCGTAGGGCGCCCCTGCAAATGAGCGAGAACCAGTAGAGCTGGGGCGCCATAAGTAGAGCAGCACCAAGGTTACAGTGCCATGGCACTGACAGCGGCACCATGTAGAATGGGATGGACGCGTACCTGGAAACAGTGGGCAAGACAGAGCATTGTCAAACTGAACATCATTTACAAATATACAATACTGAGCAAAATAATTCTAGATAATACTGCAGATCAGGAGAAAACAGAACAAAGGAAAAATCCTGTTTCTACCAGGCGGTACAGTACAAGTCAGTTCAGTTTAACAAGGGCTACCTTGTTCTTTCACTTAGTGAACAGTGTTGTTAAAAAAAGAAGTCCAACATCAGAAGCAGATAAATGAAATCCTATTTACATGGCAAAATGGTATGAGTAAGTGTAGTAGAGTTAAAGTAATAGAAAGACACCAGGCCCAACAGTCATGACAAGCTACTAAGAGGGGATTTATCCGCTTTTTATGTAGTACTTTTGAACACTGTACAAGAAGTTGCGGGGGTCAGTAAATTTCTATCCATTATATAGGAACTACAACTACCAATCTGACATCTTTTAAAAAGAAAACAAGAAAACAATGTCTTTTGCCAGACACTGTTGTACAACATGTTCCGTGTATAAAGCTCAAACTCTTGTGTGTTTGGCCTAATGGTCAAATATTACTATTACCTAGAGGGACAATACAATTGATTGAATTACTATTTTTTCTTTGTTTCATGGAAACCACTGGTGACAAGCTATGGTGACAAGGATGACGCTGTAAAAGCGAAACACGTTGTTCGCTCTAAGCCCAATAAAGGAATAAGAGTAAAGTGAAGCGAATGTGCGGTAAATTTCTTCTTTTCTGAAGCTATGACATGCCCTTTAAACTGTCTGAATCATACTGTGCGGTAGAAGCAGGTGTCAAGACGTACCTTCCATAAACGTAGTAGAGGTAAGGGAAGAGGAGGACTCGACAGATGAAAAAAGTGATCAGCATTAGAGCCCCATTCACTTTGTGCAGGAGAGTATGTTGTTGTTTATACTGAGAGCAGGAAGGAAAAGAGGCAAGCAGTACAGATTGTTGAGAGCCAACATTGTTAATCACATTTGTCATATACAGTACCAAGCACAATAGGTATATTACTTGTAAATTACAACAACAAAGTACATGAACTGCATACTATACTACACCAATTCCTGGCGCATTTGTCTTCTCGTTGTCATGACCAAGTCTTTTTTTGAGGACGTTTTTTGGAAGAGCATTGTTTGAACGAAGACTTAACACTTAGAGCAGTGCTTCTCAATTATTTTCTGTGGCGCGCCCCCCCCCCAGGAAGAAGAAAAAAATTCACGCCCCCCCCTCCCTGCGTGCGGCTATTAATAGTATTATTTGTCTATAAAATTGTTATTAGTACACCTCTGCATAACATTGTATCCTTTATTAACAACAAAAAAAGAAAAAACTTAAAACAAAGACTGCACTGTCTTTTTGCACTGAGGACTCAAATATTAATGTGTTTTTAATGCAGCTTTGCGCACATTTGTTTATGTTTTATAGAAACAAACCTTAAAACCACATGGCTCATTTGCATAAGCTAAAAAAAAAAACGCTCTCTCCTTGTGCCGCTGATGCGTCAGCTTCTGTCAGACTAAAGTGTAATATACGTGTTTTTCTGTGACAGAAGATGTTCTGCTGATGGTGAGTCTGTTCTGTATATCGAGTATTTAAGGTTGCCGACCCCTGCCCCAGAGCGACAATGAAAGCATCACTGCCAACTACTGTTGTTGATGTGCAATTACACTTAGTTCTAGTACAGTACGGCAAAAAAGCATGTTTCCCAGGGTTACACGCGCCCCTCCTGGCATCACGCCCCCCCCCGCCCCACTATTTGAGAAACATTGACTTAGAGTAACGAATAACATTCAGCGTGTAAATAAGCGTAAGACATACCTAGTTAAATAATTTCAATATTTAGTGGGCATAGGTTTTCATGACAACCATGACAAGTTCTGTATTACTGGGATTATATCTAAATTTATACAGGTACTAATAATTAAAGTTGAAAAACATCCACTTCGCAGCCTCCATCTTTTATCTCGTGTCTCCACACGTTTGCTATTGCGCCTTTGTCAATTGTGTAATGATGCTTTTATGGCAAAGTTTATCTCACAGCCACACGCCTTTGACAGGGACAAGAGGAAAAGGGTGATAGGAGGGGGGCCTGATATTGAATCTGCTGAGCATCCTGCCTAAATACTAGTGGCTATATTCAGAGGCAAACAGCTGTGGGAGCCTCAGAGGGGACAAACATAAAGCAGGGATGACTTTTAGCTGTAACACTCACACCTCACACACACTGCCCTAACTATACTACATAGTATTTACCAGTTATTGTGTTGCACTTTGTTTAAAGTATAAATGAAAAAGCTGCATAAAAGGAAAATAAAATTGATTCAATTACAAAAGAAAAGGAAGAAGTACCACACACAATCACCAGTCTAAGTCATGCCCATGCAAAAACACAATACTGACACAGTTACTTACCTGAATGAGTATTTTTCCTAAGCAAACAGATGGAGTGCTGAGCTCAGCCATGAACATTATACCCTGGAAGTAATCTCCCCTTCCTTGCCGCCAAAACTATAGAAGGTAGAAAGCAAAAAAAGAAAAAGAAATTAAGCAGAATTAATGCAATAAACTTAAATGTAAATACCTACCAATAAAGGCTTAATTTCTATCTCTACACAATCAAATAACTCATTCCCAGATACCGTCAAGTTTCAAAATCACAAACGTCAAAAGAGTGATTGTTACCACAGAGACAGGGAAGCAGACGGTGACCATGACAACGTGGTGCAGCACCATGAGGAACTCCCGACGCAGGTAATTGGTCAATGCTGAACTCATGGACCATGGCACGGCTGTAGCCTCCTCATGCCCTTTGACCTGGATCTTGTACCAGTAGCACATGAACATGGCGTAGATGTCATACACAAAATAGGGAACAGCAAACATGATATAGGTGCTTGTCAACCAGTGCCTGTGTGAAGAAACAAATCCATGACAGTCATTTCCAAATTTGTTGTTGTTACATAGAACAGTGTTTCCCAACCTTTTTTGTCTTGTGTACCCCCTGAGCCTTTTTGTCATACCTCATACGTGTTGATAATTCTCCAAAAGTAGAACGTGACACAACGGATTATTAAATGAAAATCATTTTATTTCATCTCCTTAATTTGAAATTTAATTAAATTCTCAGGCATTTTCTCTCTTTTAACTCAAATTTACTCAAATTAGAATAAAAAAATTAAAAATAAATCTCCCCCTGCGCCTGGCAGCAACACTGCCAAGTACCCTGCAATGTGCTTGCGTACCCCTAGGGCAGTGCTTCTCAAATAGTGGGGCAAGCCCCCCTAGGGGGGAGCAGCGTGATGCCAGGGGGGGCGCGTGTGACCCTGGGAAACATGCTTTTTTGCCGTACTGTACTAGAACTAAGTGTAATTGCACATCAACAACAGTAGTTGGCAGTGACGCTCTCATTGTCACTCAGGTCGGCAACCTTAAATACACGATATACAGAACAGACTCACCATCAGCAGAACATCTTCTGTCACAGAAAAACAAGTATATTCCACTTTAGTCCGACAGAAGCTGATCCATCAGCGGCACAAGGAGAGAGCTTTTTTTTTTTTCCAGCACTTTTAGTTTATGCAAATGAGCCATGTGGTTTTAAGGTTCGTTTCTATAAAACAAAGAAATGTGCGCAAAGCTGCATTAAAAACACATTAATATTTGAGCCCTCAGTGCAAAAGGACAGTGAAGTCTTTGTTGTAAGTTTCTTTCTTTTTTTGTTTTTAATGTTAATAAAGGATACAATGTTATGCAGAGGTGTACTAATAACAAATTTATAGTCAAATAATAGTCGCGCGCAGGGAGGGGGGCGTGAATTTTTTTCTTCTTCCTTGTGGGGGTGCCACAGAAAATAATTGAGAAGCACTGCCCTAGGGGTACTTGTACCCCTGGTTGGGAAACACTGACATAGAATACCACTCATTAAAGTCTGCTTACTGGTCCTCTATGACGTCTTCACAAGACGAAGCAATAATGTACCCAGCTGATGAAGCCATGACTGCCTGGACAGATGACACCAACCTACAGATACATTTAACAGAAATAAAAACACAGGAGGTTGACAAAGGGACAGACTGAAGTTTAAACAGATTCTGGACAATTTGAGTGTTGCGTCTTACCTGGCTGACACAATGACGGCATCTCTTTCGCTCCATCTCAGCGCAGGGAATGACTTTAGACATTGTTTAGACAGAAGGAAAAGTCCTGGGAAGAACACAGAGCCGGCAGCTAGAACGGTCAGCATAGTGCCAGGCGGTCAGTTGGCGAGGCAGCGAGTTCAGTGGGCAGTCTGATTCTTAAGATCCAACGCTCTGTCGTCTCTGTGAGAAAGACCAGTAAAAACACAAGCCTCATTGATTACAGCTCAATGGCAACTCCTATCTGTCTGGGTTTGAGTACACTCTCAATGTCAGCAAGAAGTGCACTCAAACAAACGTACGGAAACATAAGATAAAAGTGGATTAAGACACAAGATCAAAGATCAAAGTCAGCTTTATTGTTAATTCTGCCATATGTGTTCAACATACAGTGAATCGAAATTTCGTTTCTCTCTGGCCAGGTAGTGCAAAAAGACAGTGTACAAAATACAGTATAAAGATGAAACAAAACAAAAAACTATCTAAGACAAAAATCTAAAATCTAGAATCTAAAATCTGAAAGCAGTGCAACATAATAAATACCTATTTACAGATGTCCAAAAATGTGCAGTGTGCATCAAAAATACAGCAGTGAAATGGTAATGTGCATTGAAAGTAAAGATAAAAATAAATGTGCAACAGTAGTAATTCCAGTGCAATAACAGTAGTAAACAACAGTACAACAGTAGTAAAATTAGCTTTAGCAGCAGTTTTTAAAGTGTCTAGAGTGATATGTCTTTTTATGGAATACAGGTTATGCCAATAGGGGGGTGAGAGTTCAGCTTCTTGACAGCCTGGTGGAGTGGGCCCGGAGACTCCGGTACCTTCTCCCTGAGGGCAGGAGGCTTAAGAGGCTGTGTGAGGGGCGGCTTGGGTCATCCACAATGGTGGACGCTCTGCGGGTGAGGCGGGTGTTAAAAATGTCCAGGAGGGAGGAGAGAGATACCAATGATCCTCCCAACTGAATTAACTGTGTGCTGCAGGGCTTTCCTGTTCTGTTCAGTGCAGCTCCCATACCACACAGTGATGCTGCTGGTCAGAACGCTCTCAATGGTTCCTCGGTAGAAGGTGGTCATGATGGCTGGGGGGGCTCCAGCTCTCCTCAGTTTGCAGAGGAAACAGAGGCGCTTCTGAGCCCTCTTTGCCAATGAGGCAGTGTTCGCTGGTCCTCACTGATGTGCACCCCCAGGAATTTGGTGCTGCTCACCCGCTCTACAGCAGCACCGTTGATGGACAGTGTGGGGTGCCGGGTGAGGCCTCTCCGGATGCAGTTAAAATGTAAAATACTAAACAAATGGGAATTGGATGGAGAGGATAAATTATCTCCTGAGCACAAAGAGGGATGTAACAGGGTTTTGTAGGTCTTGTTTAATGTCCCCTTATTTCCAAGAGCAACTATGTGGCAGTTGTATGAGGTTTGGAAGGTTGCATACATGCATGAGTAACAAAACCGAGTCATTAAAAAGTTTGAGTTCAAAATATCCACTGTATTTTTGAATGAAAAAATAGCAATACAAGCTGAACTATATCTTGTCAATATTGTTTCGTAATAGCATAAAACCTAAGGTATTGTCTGTCACTAATGTTCACCTAATAATTATGCTAAACTACATTCGAGCCAATCTGCGACATACAGCTGGGAGTTTTGAGCAGAAGACCAGCACAAGGTAGTTTTTGCAAGCGTTTGTATTTGTTTTTTATGTCACATAGTCTATAAAACTGTTATTTAAAGAAACGTTACCTCCACACAAGCACAGTTGGATGAAAACTCCTTTGTGAAAACTGGGTAAGTTAAAATGGGCAGTGTCCAAACGCTTTACCAAAGAAGGCTGGCAAATGTAAATGTCAGCGTTCACCTGCTGGAAAGTGATATAACAGAGTCTGCCTTTGCAAAGGTAGAGTAACATGCGCCAAACTCCTTCGATTAACAGCAATACTAACCCTTGAGAAATTAATCGCGTGTAAATGTACGTTAAAGAGACTGGCAGTACCATAAGGTAACAAAACATTTGTTAACGCAGACACGGTTATCCTATTTGTTTATAGCGTGTAGCATTAGCAGCTAGCGGATCAGTTAGCTAGCAAACTTGCTAAAAAACTGCATTTAAGCTCCAGACGCTGAAGGCGAAATACTAAAAGCAAACTTACACAGAGCCTCTGGGAAGTGTAGTCAACGACCAGTAGAAAACCTAGTCCAGCCACAGGATGTAGTTAAAGATGTCCCAGGGCTCTCTGCCTCGATGCTCCGCATGTTTATGTGACCGCCTCAAAATCTGCAGCGTAGCACAGACGAGCTAACGCTAGCATGCAGCAGGTCGCAATGAAATCTAAAAACAGCTCACTGCGAGCACGGAGGATGGATCAACCACACCATATAGGTATCTAATAAGTCAATATCGAGCTTGTTGAGTCTGCAAATCCTATGCAATGATCCAGCCGCACCGCTTTGCCATGTCATCTGAGTGTGCACTAGTTAGAAGAGATGCGCTGCACCGTTGACTCAACACTGGGCTGAGCTCTGCTGCGCCAGACACTTCCTCTCCTCAGCAGCAGCGTATGTCATCATTCACTGCACTGCATTTTGAAAATTACTTTCCTTTTCTAAGGGCTACATTTCCACGAGTACTCTAATCTGTAAATTATCAGATTAATTGGACCACTTTTTTTTGTATTTTCTCTGAAAAAGGTTTGCTATATGCGTGTAAAATCCCTCAGTCATCCAGGCAAAAGAGAAATTAAATTTGTCAACTGGGCAAAAGTTTATTTTGGTTGAATACATTTCAGAGCTCATCCAAGCTGCTTCTGGTCTGTGGACACTGCCTTATATCTGCCTGAAGGGAGGAGCTAACTACAATGAAATTATTCTTGAGACTACCACACCTATTTTATTTACAGTTTCTGTTAGTTAGGTAGGCCTATTGAACTGCACTGTTAGCAGCTGCAACTGTTAGCAGAACCATTCAGGCCCATAATGGGTGCTTTCACACCTCTGGACCTGACCTCACTAGCCCTATGGTTTTCTTAGTTTTGATTTAAGTCTGAGGATGGATTTGTAAATGGGAGACAGCTGATGTCTGAGGCCTCTGTTCAAGCCTGTACCTTTTAGGTGGAGATGTACAGCAGACTGGGGTCCATTATTGCTCTCTCGACTGTATCTCGTCATCCTTCACAAGAGAAAGTACCAACACAGAAGAGAGAGCTATCGTAGACCTCAGTCTGTCATACATCTCTGCCTAGAAGCCACGGGCCACTCCTTTGAGGACAGTGAGGTACAGATCTTGGCCAGAGAAATGAACTGGTTTTAGAGGGGAGTTAAAGAGGCTATTTTTGTCAGCAAAGAGAATCCTTTGAACAGAAATGGAGGTCTCAGACATCATCTGTCTCCCATTTATAACTCTAACCTAAATCACAAATAAGAAAACATTAGGGCTAGCCAGGTCAGGTCCAGAGGGGTGAAAACACCAATCAGGGGCCTGGATGATTATGCTAATATGACCGCACACTCAGTGCAGTTCAATAGGCCTAGCTAACAAACAATCAGGAAACAAGTAGGTGTGTTAGTCTCAAAGTAATTTCATTGTAGTTAGCTCCTCCTTTCAGGCAGATCTAAGGTAGTGTCCATCAGCGTCTGGCCAGAACTCAAAAAGCATCTTGGATGAGCTGCAAAACATATTCAACCAAAATAAACTTTTGTCCAGTTGACAAATTGAATTTCTCCTTTGCCTTTGACTGCTATAATTGCAAATGAACCCTAACAGCTGTATACCAGGTGTTGGATTTTAAATATCAATTATTATGAAATTAGTAGTAAAAATAACAGGCATGTGTGGATATCTTCTGATTTTGTATAATGCTGTATAATTAACTAAATAGTTAATTGGTGTTTTCAGGTACCTGACAATCTCAATAAGTATCGGAAGAACAATATGAGAGGAGTTGATTGAACTAGTATACTCTTGAATGGTCTAGAACTGAAACCCACATTTACGATATGCTGTATGGCATGGGATTTTCTATTCTCTGTTACAACAATAAACATCACAATATAAACAATGGGCATTTCTTTGTTTTACTTTAAACTGTCCAAATTACAAAATAACATATGATCTACTTAATCTACAAAGTAATATGACTATTTTAATTGTTGCATTTTTTTTCTCTAACTATACCCTTTAGACATGCATACTGTTGAGAAATATAAAAATATAAATATAAATACAGTACATCCCATTGATATTCTTAATGAATTCATGACTAAGTTGATCTTTCATTAACAAATTCAAATGTTGCAGATTACAATAAGGCAGAAAGATGTTTTGCGATAGCTGTACAGAATCAAAGAGGTATTATTTTTCTTGATACAAACCTAATATAGTATTACTATACGATTGTTAATCAAAATACAACAAATCTAACAGGGAAGATATCAGAAGTAATTTAAAGAAAGCAACAACTCTGCAAATAAAAAACAAAACATGAACACAGCTAAATAAATGCACTCCAGTACAAAACCAGGGTTTATCAACACAGTTCCCTCTTACTCAGTACTACCGTTTTATGTCTCTCTGACAACAAACTCACAGGAAACCCCAATACAAAACATAAAATGTGACAAATGATCACATTAAAAACATTTAAAAGAACACCCTACATAAAGGGCATAATACCAAATCTAACGCATAATTAGAATTATTTGACTGGTACACGGGGGGGGGGACTATGGCAACAACTAGCACAATCAACTTAACAACTGTCATTTTTAAGTACATAAAAACACTATTTTGTCATGACAGCTTTTTTCCTAACAAGTGGCATGGCTGTAATAGCTTGTTTGCATGCAAAGGTAGTTTCAGGTGCCAAGGTTGCCATGTCAGAACCAAAAGGGCTGGTAAACAAATTTATTTTTAAATGGCCAGATCTTGAGAGGAAGACTCAGAGCAAAAAACACAGAATCCACAGATTTGTTTAGTTTTATCTGTGCTGAATAAAATATAAATTTTAAGGTGCTTAAATCCCCTGAAACAACCTTCAAATATCGCTGTACCTTTAAAAAATAAATGTACATCCCACAATGCATAAAGACAAGTGGCATTTCATGTCTCTAGACTTACACAAACAGCCCATTCAGAAGCTATAGTCAGAATGAACCCCTTTTCTCATCTTAAATTCTATTAAATCTACCACTCACTCACCATTATTAAGGGTAAATTAACTGCAAAAGAGGTAAGACCAGAGATCCTGAAAATATACAGTACTTTCTGGACCTGAAAGCAGCCTGTGCACGCATCAGGGGTGAAGGCATAACAGTTCTCAGTGATCATGATACCATAATTATGCGAAGTTTGTTCTGTTTGCACAAACACATTCAAGATTAAATTTACCACTTAACTATTACTATAAATTCAGGTTGTTGTTAGTGTTAATGTAACCGTTTAAAATGTTTCTTTAAATGATTTCCATAATACCCAGAACATGGTCACACTGCCCCATTTATACTTTTTTTTTTTTTTGTTGTTGCTGATTTTCAATTTCATTTTGCATCACAGCATCTTAATTCCCCTTAAGCGTGAACCAAACATTACCAAAGAGAACATCAGAAAACTATGACTGAGTCAACACTCTCCAAACTCTTCCTCGGCTTAAGTACAGGCAATGATATTGCTGAGGTCTGTTCTACGAAGCTGGATTTGAGTGGGATATAACTTCTGGTTTAACCCTGGTTTAGAGGTACTACTACACCACTGCCAAAGATCAGGTTAGGTTCCCAAATAAGATAAGACAACCCATTAACCAAGCAGAAAAGGGAAACCAGCAGCTGTGAGCCAAATGAGCAACCAGTTTGTGCGTAGAGATGAGTGCAGAGACTTCAGGAAATACATTGGTGATGTAAATTCTTTTTTTTTTTTAAATCAGAGGGCACAGATTTATAAAGAGAAATCCATTGTTTATACTGATATTTTAATTCCTCATGACTGACAAGTATTGACATTTATTCATGTATGACTGAGGGATTCTTCACGCATTCATGTATGAAGTACGCAGCTCTGTTCAGCTGGTGCTACCTCCAAGCCCTGTTCTGTAAACGCAATCAGCTCCGTTCAGAAAATCATGGGTTGATAGAGTTATAAATCCACTTTGTAGTACCTCTTATCCAGAGATGATCAAAGTCTGGGTTTGTCTATCCGGGTAAGAGAAATAAGTTAAGCCAGCTTTGTAGTACAGGCCTTAGATCTCTGTTCTGTTAACTCTGTGACTGAGGTACAGCAATACTTGAACAGTCTGTGACCAGCAAATCAACCACAGTGCCACCAGTGACATACACAGGGTGGGCAGTCACCATGTTGCTGAGAGACACTGAGCTGGAGGCCACACTGGAGACAGGGGCAGCCTGGTTGCTGTTGTGGGTGCCCATGTGCCCTTGAAGCTGGGTTGGTGTCTTACAGTGGACACCACACAAGTGGCATACAAGTACTCCACTTGAGGTTGTCCCACCAAAACCCCCAGGACTGTCCTTCCACTCCTGACCATGGTGCTTTTGAGCATGGACACGGAGATAAGTCAGTGTTGTGAAGCCTGGTGGGGAAAAGCAATAGACAAAAGTGAATTTAAAGGGTTTAAAATGCATTTGTGAACAAATAGAAAAGAATTTGAATTTACTGCGGTTGCACAGGTGGCAGACATGGTGCTGAGACTGATTGTGCACTCTCATGTGATCTGTGATGTAGGCAGCAGAGAGGAGTTTTCCACATATGTGACATGGCACCTTCTCTTCATGACGAATCATGTGTGCACGCAAGCGATCCTTTGTTGCAAAGCTTGACTCGCAGGTCTGAAAATTAACAAAATGTGTGAATGTGGAAATCCAGTAGCTACAAATTATAGTCTGTGCAATCCCTCATTTGTTCAGGAGTGGTCCATGGGAGAAAAAAAATCTCAAAGGGAGTCTTCTGATCAATGCTTATGAAATCAACACTGCTATCTGGAAGTCATTTTCAATCTGAAAGTACTAGTCTGAGAAGCTATATTGCTCCAAATTAGAGCAGTCCGTCCGTAAAGGTCCTGAAACTATACTGATTATAGATCTATAAATCAGAAAATAAATAGTTGTTTTTCTCAACAAACTAATATTACATAACAATGTGTTGGTTTAAAAGAAGTACTATCATGTCTGCCTAAAAGCAAGAAAAAGTACAATTGACATACCACACATTTGAAAGGCCGTTCTGATGAGTGCACCTGCCGGACATGACTGTTGAGGTGGTCAGGCCTATAGGAAAAGCCATGTTTTGAGTAATCACTTTGCACTTACAGCAATAACAGCACCTTAATCAAATGACTCACCTGGAGAACGCTTTGCTGCATTGAGGGCAGACATAAGGTTTTTCAACACCACCTTGATGTGAGCGCACATGGTGGCTCATGCGATCTTTCCTCTTAAAGCGCTGCTGGCAGATGGGACAAGAGAAGGGCTTTTCATCAGAGTGGGACAGGCGATGGCGGTTGAGATGGTACACATCACGGAACGCCTTTCCACAAGTCTCACAGGCATGGTTCTTCTTCACTGGTGTCGGGTTTGCATTTGATGGACGCTGAAAAATCATAACAAAACATTCTTATTTACTTTTTATTTAAGAAAATGCAAATAGCACACTAAAACAAAAAAGGTCATGCAGTGACAAATAATGTACTAAACAGAACAGAGAACATGCAGGATGGCATAGGGGAGAATATTAAATGTTAAGATTCTGTCATTCAACGAGACAAGCTTTAAGTGAAATCTTCACTCTCAAAACTTTTGATTGTACCTATATTGACAAAGCAGTAGGCATGCACAAACTACCATAAGCTTTGACCAGATTTAAACAAACACTGACTACCCAGGGCCAGACCGAGACATGCTTTGAGATTTTGGGGTTGACAACAGTCACTGTGACAAAGCCCTGACCCACCTGTACTGTCGTCCCCGTGGCCATGACGACAGCAGCAGGAGGCGGAGCATGGGGATTTATATTGGCCACTACGTTTGCAATGGCAACCCCTTCACCATCCTGACTAATGAGGGTGGGGTGCTGGACTCCCGTCAGCACATCGGGAGGGTCGAGTGTGGGAGGTACAGAGAGGTGTAGCAGGGACAGGGGCACTGTGGTCCTCTCCGTCCTCCCGTCGCCCCCCACCGCTACCACCGACGGGACGACCGCTGCCACCTGGCCCACCACTGCCTCTTTTGCTCCCTCCGCCTGCTCTCTGGCCCTGTCCTTCATGCGTACCCCAGTGTGCACTGACTGGTGCCGCCGCAGGTTGTAGTTGTTCTTGAACTGTTTGTTGCAAATGGCACAAATGTGGGCGACACGTGCTGGACGGGACACAGGCTTCACTAAATCAGGACAGAAAGGAGACAGGATAGTAACACCTTCAATTTATACACCTTCAATTTATACAGTGTGGTACATTGTCATTGACTAGCTGGATCTATAATATACCCTGCTTACTGCAAACAATGCAACAAATGATGTAATCAAGTTGAAAATAATTGGGTTGCGAGTTCAGTCATTGCCAAACGAGAAATGTAGCTAACACAACATAGTTTTCAGAGATGTACATTGTTTATTATAACTATAATTGTTATACGTGTAACTGATGGAATGACAAAAAGGTTCAAAAGCATTTTTGTGTAGTTCTGAAATTATAATATTATAGATTTCGAAGGAATTATAACTGCAGTTTGCTCCATTGATGCTGGGCCCAGGGAGTGTCTCTCACCTGGCATGGGTTCCTCGTTGAGAGCAGCAGTGTCCACAGTGGAGGGAGGCTGCGCTATGTGGTCTGTGGGTGGGGTTTGGGGAGAACTCGTCTGCGTTGGCATGAGCTCTGATTGGAGACTCCCATCCCCTTGATTTTGGGTGGGAGTATTCTGGAGGGGCAAGTAAAAGGCCATCATAAATATAAACACAACCACTCAGTGCATTATCAGAGATGCTAAGAAAACACGGACATTTTGAGACCACTGGCGTATGCAAAATGACAATATCTGATTAATACGCATTTGTACATGGTGCGATGGAGAGAAAAAACACGACTATTATTCAAACCTACCTGGAAGAGAAAATTGCTCCAAGCAGCATCCATTTTGCGCCACAACGACGGAGATTACTGGGTTAGCTTCTGATTGAGTTTACACAAGAATTGCATTGAAATATCCCATGTCTACTGAAAACGGAAGCCTAAAAACTCTCCATTCAGCAGTAGAAACGACAATTCCGTGGCTTTACTTGTGAATAAAGTCGTCTGGGAAGATATGCTTTAGTCGTTGAGGTAGCTGCAGTCATTACATGCACGCAGCTGTTGTTTAAACGTAGGCTGCAGAGCACTGGGCCACTGTAAAAGCGTTCTTCTCTCTCACTTTTGTTTTTCTAAGTTTCATGAAAACACCAACCGTAATAACTAACGTGCCAAATCACTGCAAACATTAGTCTAAAACCTAACTAAAACCATGATCTAGTAAATTAGGATAAAATAACTGTAACGTGAAAAATTAATTAGGCTGCATAACAAGTATGGGTGATAATAACCGCATCTACAAGCATAGCAGGGCATGCTTAGTTTGATGAATTTCTGAGTCTTTTTGTCCGGGTTCCTCGATAGGCCTCTTGGGTGTAAGTCGAAGCCTCGCTGTCGAGTCAAGCCCTGACCCCAGCTGGAGGCGTTCTCTCCGGGCCGCAGCCTCGCTCCTCACCTCGGCCGTTCAGCAGCGAGGATGTCATCTTTCTTTTTTTATCGCCCGCTCTCCCTCCTCCCTCCCCGTCTTTCTTCCTTTTCTTTTTTAATTCCTCTTTCTTCTCCCCCTCCTCTCCTTTTCTCGCACCGCTATGTCCCACTTGTTCTTAAAGGGATCGTCTCTGATTTCCGCCTCCCTCCCTCCGCTCGTGCCAGCGCCTCCCTGGGATTTTCGGCCGACTATAAATGCGTTGCTCTCTCCCCTGACTGGATGGAGCAGGGATCAGATCAGATCGATTAAAAAGAAAAGAAAGGGAAAAAAACATCCAATCCATAGGCTGACATTGAACACTATTCTGGGCGGAATGATCGACGCATCTTAAAGGGCGGGGCTCACATCCAATTCAATGAACAATGATGTCACAGATCGTGTAAAGTAGGCTGCGTGTTTTCAGAAATCCATTAACCATAGAAGTCAATAATTGGTTTTCAAACTCTTAACAATGTGTCAAAATATATAATGTATTTATAGGATATGTAGAATTTGGCTTACGGGTATATGCGACGTTTTAGTCTGGTGTTCATTGTCTTGTTTATCAGATGTTTTATGTCGACTGTGGGCCTAGGGAGCCCATTTCAAATCATGTGTGTGCAACGTGTACATATGGTTTTTGACAATAAAGCTGACTTTGATTTACCTCAAAACATGCACCATAGGTACTCCAGCTTAGGTCCTGACCAAGCCGAAGCAAGAAGATCATGGAGATGGTCCCCGGGCGCCCTAATGTGTGCTGCCCACTGCTCCCAACTCCCACTGCTATATAGGATGGGTTAAAATGCAGAGAATTTCTCCAGTGTGAGATCAATAAAGTTCACTTCTTCAATTCAATCTTGATACCTTATCTGTATGCATGTAATTTGTTTGTGTTGTGTCCGTTTTTAATTTATTGTATTCATTACTTACATATTGTTTTATGCTTAGTTCAAGGAAAATAAATGAAAAAAATAGTCTTGTTGTGTTAATATCAATTTATTACCTTTTTAAAATTAATTCTAACCCCTTCATTTCTTTTCCAGTGTAGTGTTAACTCTTTTCGTGGAATTTCTTCTAATATCATCTGTCCTTCTAAATTCTTCTCGTTTCACCTTCAAGTATGGGTGGTTAGGAGTGCCTCACTCCTGACACGTGTGACACCTGCAACAATGACAAATCCATCTAAATAAATTAAAACTAAAACTAAACTAGTTCCAACTAAAACTGTGAAGCCATCCAGAAACTGTCCTCGTCTTAGTTTATATAAGGATTTTATGCATGCACTGAGATTCCAACCAAGCAAGTAGATTATACAGGGAAATGTCTTTAGCTGGTGTTTCTGAGTCATACAAACAGCGAGATCATCTTTTTCTTATAACATAAAAAAAACAAAACAACATAGAGTCCTTCAAGTATTTGAAGTATGAGAGAAAGAACCTTTGGACCTTGTCAAACACTGAGTGTCTGGTGCTGAGATAGGGCTGTTTCGGTCACTGCTGCTGTGCAACACAAGGGGGAGCAAAAACACAGCAGCTCAGTCCAGGCCCCTCCATCACCCTCTCACGGTCCTCAATTCAGAAAACCTTCAAAAATCAGATCACCAAGTAGGATTGCTCACTTCATCTTCACCAACAAAAGTTCACAGACATTAAAATAAAATTTAAAAACAGCATTTACATTCCAGTGGCTAATTGTAAAACATTTCATTCCACTGAGTTCATATAATAGTGGAAAAATCCTCTCCAGAGGGATGTATCTATGAAAATGTGGCAGTAGAACCAGGCTTTACTGCTTTAACTGTTTCCTTAACAATTATTAATAATGTTATATAATAATGTTATTAATAATTATTAAGCCGCTGAATACACCACACCTGGTAGCTCATTTATTATCTAACTTGTCCCAGTGCAGGGGTCAAAAGTGGGCCACTTTCTTGCTTGCAGAAAACTGAACATGTACTGTATACAACAAACACATTAAGAATAATTATAATATTGACACCTGTAGAAAATGCAGTTAGAGTTTGCTCTAAATCTTGAATTCAATATTCACGTTGATTTATCAAAATTACTCATTATCTGTGTTATCCTATAAAACCAAAAACTTGAGCTTGTTTTTAGTATTTCCATAAATATATACAGTACAATAAAGATCAAAACCGTGGGACACACAATTGTAAATGTCAGTGAAACTTGTAAAGTACATTTCAAATGTGTCTGATCATGTTTACAAATGTCTTGGACATCTATCTCATGCACTGGGAGTGATTTTAGTAGACACGCATGTTGGAATATTCAGTATGTCATGATGCTGAAAAGGATTCCTTAGTTTTGTACATCTTTCACATAAAATGCTTAGCCTTTTTCCATTTGCACTATTAAATCAGCATCTTTCATCAATAAACATTCTGTATCGAATTAAATATAACTGATGGCACAACATCCCTTTAAGAGCTGCTTAAAGGCATTGGTGATGATCAAAGCAACTTTTTTTGCTATTAAAAATAAAATATTGTAAAACAAACAAGTGTTTCCTGGTATCTCCAGTTTATGACCGACTGCAAAGTCATCTTTGTTGATGCTGTCCTTTCCTGGAGCTTCAATAGCAAGAACTTGCTGAATATATCTGGACACTACATACTACATACACATACATACACATTGCAGATAGAGTATTCCTGTTTCCGTCGTCATGTTCTTAGTCTTTCTCCATTCCAGCAAAGAACATCATAGAAGACATATCCTCCCACAACTCTCCATACTCTGCGACAAAAGGCAAAGACCTTTTTATAGAGGTGATGAGATCAAAACAGTAAACACAAACCTCTTCATCTAAGCTCACTCAAAATTACTCACAGATGGTCACAAGTTTTCCATTTCTGACTAAGTAGTGTAGAGAATGGAAGAACACCTCTCTCCCCCTGAGTCTAAATGAACAGGTCACATCTGATTCAGTCTGTCATCATCAAGTCTTCACTGTGTGCGCCTTTAAGATGAAATGTTATGAGTGTGCTCACTGCATGGCCAAATTACAAACTACTATGTTTTGGGCCCATGTTAAACCCCAGAACAAACTATGGTTCAGAGCCATCTCCCGTGTACGCTGAAAATTGTGACACTCAGTTCTATTGGCTTTGCAGTGAGCAACTCTTAAATATTATACCTCATTTGGTCAGGGACAGACAGAAGATGTGAAAAGTGAGGGCTACCTTCTTCATGCACTCACTCCTGCTCATAGGCCTGTTTAGGAATAAGACAGGTGGGAGCCGTTTGATATGTGAGAGGTTACAGAGGTGCTTCGGCTCAAGACTCCATCACTGCCACCTGCTCCCCCGGGACCCCCACCTGAGGCCGTCCTCCTCAGTGGCTGCGGGCTGTTCCTAAGGACCATCAAACTAGGAGCACCACGCACTCCCAGGCCCCCACTGCCACCTACACCACCATACATACCCCCTTGTGACGAAGAGGAGGATGATGAAGAGGAGGACGGCCCAGAAATGGAGGGAGGAGCGGGTGGTGGGGGTGGGAGCATGGCCAGAGATTGTGAGGAGGAGCGCGAGGGCAAGTGGTGGGAGAAGGGCACAGGGTGCGGGTGTGCTCCCCATTCCCTCTCCTTCTCACGCTCACGTTCGCGATCCCTCTCCCGCTCACGGTACAGCTGTGGCGTGCTCTGATGGTGGTAGTGTTGAGGCAGCTGGTGGCGCTGATGGTGTGAGGACGACGAGGAGGATGACGAAGAGGAGGAGGCTGAAGAGCGAGATGAATGGTGCACTTCTCTCCCCTCTCTGCCCAAAGCCAGGGCCAGGGCATGGGAGGAAGACTCGCTCCTGCGCTCTCCTCCCCCGCTGCCGCTGTTGTGGCTGCGTCGCGAGTGTTGTGGTGGCTGTGCAGAGGAGTTCTGGGGGTGCAGGCCGTGGCTCCAGTGGCCTCCTGATCGGGATCCAGAGGGAGGGGCATTGGAGTATCCTTGTTTGGAATAAGCATCACCAGGCATCCCAGACAGAGCCATGTTAGTAAAGCCTAAACGCAAGCTCTCCGAATCAAAGGCCTCTATCTCACTAGCCTGCCGCTCCAGCAGAGTGCGGATTCTTTCAGAGCGCTCATTTTGCAAAGACAGCATCTCTTCCTCAATCTAAAAAAAAAAAAAGAGATAGAAGAAAATTTATTTATTATAATATTGTGGCCTTTATATCCACTAAGTAAACGCCAAATGACTTGAAATTATGAGTTTGCTGGCTCACTCTATACTCTTGCGGTGTGTGTATGGATAGATTAACATAAATGTTGGCTAACCCTTTGTTCTAGCAGGGCGCGGCGAATGGACACCCTCTGCTCCAGGTCTTTAACCTCTCTCTCGTGCTGAGTGTCTGTGTGGATCTTGATTTTACTCTGGTAAGCGTTCAGCAGCTCCAGCTCCTGTTGCAACTGCATTCTCAGAACCTTATACTCAGCTTCTTGGGTCTCATCCAGCCGGAGCTAAAGGGGAAAAGCACGTGGAAAATGTGAGGAAGGCAGCTGTAGGTTAAGAATACATGCTTAAAAATGTATGCACAGGGATTAAGAGAAAATGGAAAGCACATGAGAGCAGGCAGTGCAACAGGTCAAATATGTGTCATTTGTCAATTCTGCAATTTATGGCATTTAATATATTTAATCATAAAAAGGTACAAGAAACATATAAAAATATACATTTTAAAATTTGTATGGGAAAACCTTCCCAGAGAGAGCATTTATAGATGGTTAAGGGACAATGGATTATGCTTACCACCAGGCTCACATACAGGTAATATTGTCAACAACTATATTCTTACTTAGTTTTTAAATAAAGCATTAAGGCTAAGACAAAGATTAATGCACCCATTTCAAGAAATCGATGTGCAACATTCTCATTCATTTATAAAGATGAAATACAAATTGTGTCCCTTTGCTGAATGAAAGTGTTTGGGTTTCAATTTAGAGTCACTTACTGTAAACATTTTTGTAATGCAAAATATATTAGAAATATATTAGGGCTGCAAATATTACAAATATAATATTCTATAATATATTAACCATTTTATTTATTTTCTTAGGTTTTCTAAACTGTGTACTATTTACTGTTCAGCTAATTACAAAATTAATAGCAAATTATTTCTAAAATCCATTATAAATTATTTCCCCTATTAATTGTTACAGCCCTAAAATAAATATATTTATGCAATATGGGCCAAAGCACACACAGCATATGCCATTTAGGAAAACAATGAGGGTTCTTTGGGTGGCACTTCCATGTATTTCGAGACAAAGGACCCAAGAGGGTGCTGGCTGAGGAGCAGACAGGGCGCAGATAGGCAGGTGGGTGACGATCCCGGGCCAGGTAGTGCTGTGTGGTGCGAGTGTGAAAGGAACGATAGCTCCTTGCCTTACTCACAGCCTGAGTGGACAGCATGTCATTGATGGAGTGGTCATACTGCTCAGCCAGGATGGCCAGCTTACGAGTCTGTTCATCTTTGAGACGCTTCAGCACGGCTTTGTGGTCGGCCTTGGGCGTGTTCTCCAGCAGGTGGTTCCTCAGTGCCTTGTACTGGCGCGTCTGGATCTTGCATGTGTCCTGGAACTGCCGCTTAATTTGAAGTTCTTTTGACTGAGGAAAGAGAGGAGAGATGATGCAGCTGAGCCAAGCCTGCCCAGGCCAGCATTATTTTAATGTCTAAAACATATTTTAAACTTTTCTGCATTGCTAAATTTGAAATTTAAGATTTCACTGTTATGATGCCAACAATGGCCATGAATGGAGAGATCTGTATTTTTTGTAACTATTCACATCACTAATTTAACAAGTGTTAGGCTAAATGTCTATAGGGTCTACCCTTGGGCTAATGTTACACACTGGTCCTACATTAGTAAATGTACAACACAAGACATGCAAGTAATTAATATGTGGTTATACTTACAGTTATGCTTAAATCAAAAGCTTGTGTTATTTTGATGGATGGTGAGGAGGGAAGACAACACAAAAAGGTGTATAAACAGAAAACAATAAAATGAAAAAGCAATAAAAAAAACTTGATAAAAAAAAAGAAAACTAAAATCATAAAAACAAGACAATGATTTTAACACAAAATTTATTTTTGTTTGTAAAGATTAAGTGACATTTTATCTCTAAAATTCCATAGGCACACATAGCCAAACTACATCTACCACTAAATTGTAAATTAGAGAACAAAACTGCTGAATGGTGTGAATATTGCATAAATCCTATGCATAAAAAGTTAAGGTGGGAACTTGACACACCAACACTCAAATGCTGTCACGGAACAGAATACAAACATGTAAACGTACACAGAGGAAGGAAACACAAAGCAAGGGAGATACATTCAAACAAAAAGAAAACTTTTAAAGTTTAAACCCTTAAATATGGGTCCAAATGATAAAGGCCACTACCCTGACTGAGGTTTCTGTTAATGGCTAAAAATTCACCTTTTCACAAAGAACTGAAATGTAAAGCCAAACTGAAAGGTGCTCCCGTAACCTGGAATGATCAGGTTAGTGAAATAACACATATGGTTTTGGAAATGTTATTTCAATTACTGCTCTTGCAACTGTTGTTAATAAAGGTAGCTGCTCAATACCAACTTTCACATTCAGTAGTTCGATCAATCTTTGGACTCAATGTAGGTAGTGGTCACATGAGATTGTCTATATGGGTTCACTGAGTATAATTTAGGCAACACTGAAATATATATATATAGCTATAGCTATATTGTATGCGTGTGTGTGTGTATGTGTATGTGTATGTGTATGTGTATGTGTATATATATATATATATATATATATATAGATATAGATATATATAGATATATATAGATATATATATATATACACACACACACACACACACACACACGCACGCATACATACATACACACTGTACTTTATTTCTACTGTTCCCATGAATTAGGGAATGATCACTCAAACAAGAGCTGTGCAAATGCATGATTAGGCACTTAATTATTCATAATATAATTTAATTATATTAAATTATATTATTCAGTAATATCTGTAATGATCATTGTATAAAGTGCAATAAAAACATAAATAATAATAATAGCTGATGACATTACCACATCATCTGTATACAATATCTGACAAAACTTCAATGGCTCTTTGTGTTAAGTACACATATCTTAGGTTTTCTATTTCTATCCATATCAGCAATACCCATTAGTTTAAAGGGTTACTGCACTTTGCTAATTCTAGTGTTCAGGAGTGATAGAGAAATGATTTGTCACAAGCTTCGGAAAGTGAAAATGTAGCCAGGGAGCCGTTCAACTCTACATTTGATCTAAGCACTTGAGCAACTGTGCACTTAAAAATAAAATACAGTACAATAAAAATACAATTGCACAAAATGGTCAAAATAACCATAAAAATCTTTGTCTGACAAATTAAAAGCAAAATAAAAAATATGGAACTTTTACAAAAAGCACAATAATGTAAAAATAAAACTTCATTGCAAGTTGTACAGTCTTACAACTGCACAGCTTGTTACCATTCATTTGTAAGCAGAAACTAGTTTTCCAAAGCAGAAACTAGTTTTCCAAAACAATTTGGCTGTTGTTCACCCAAAAATTTGTACTGGATCAATTGTGTCAAAAATTGTTGGACATCATGTAACAATACACATTGGCCCAATAACACCAACAGAAATATAATAGGAAAACATCATGTGCTCACACATCTTTAGCACAATATTCACTAAAATACCTCTCATTATGGTCTCCTGTTTTACTATCTCCATGGTCTGACTTTACCCCGCACAAATCTCCCAGAGGAAGTTCTCCTTAAACCACTCTCCCATCGAGTGTAATCATGAAAAAGGCGTTCTCTCTCCTCCCTCCTCTTACGTTCCCTCTCCCTTTTTTGCCTCTCCCTCTGCATCTGCTCTCTCACCGCACGAGGCAATAGGCGTGGCAATCGGCTTGGAGATTCCTTCTTTAGGAGGCCTAGGTTTTGAAGTCTCAATTGACAGCTAGGGGGCAGCTTTTTCACCAGCCTTTGCACTAGACCTACCACTGCAGAGTTGGCCAGGTCTGCTAACACTCCAATGGGGCATCTAATGAAACGTTTTATCCAAAGGATAAGGGAGGATAAGGGAGAGTTGTTATTGCAATGAACCTGATATTCCACAGGTACACTTTTGATTGATACAGGGATTTTAGACTGACGTGCACCCCAGTTTCTACCTGCTTTGGGAAACATCTCATAGAGATTCCGTTCTGCCATTCCTCCCAAAAAGAGCTGACTAACGTTAAAGAGCGGCTGCGGCAATCGGAAGAGCACACGCATGCAGAGGCGGTTCACTTTACGAGGTGCATTTTGGAGAAAGTCTTGTGCTGGCCTAACTATCAGGACTACCACTAAATACATTGAGAGGAAAAGGGAGGGTGAGCTGAGGAAGGAGGCTGAGATTAGAATCATAGGAACATAGTAAATGCCTAGGCTAAAGGAGAGGCCCAAACTGAAGAGACCACTAGCCCAAAGACTGAGCCATAGAAAAGTGGACAGAGAAAGGGCACAGCACGAGTGGAGGAACAGGTAGGAGAACAACAGTGCAAGCACTGCCAGCTCAGCCGACAGCAGCAGAGAAGAAAGAGAGGGCAGAGGAGGGGAGCGCCTCAAAGACAGGAGGAAGACAGACAGCAGCAGCAGAGTGAAGTTTGAGGGGTGTGTCGCGGCCAAGAGGGAGAGCAGGAGGCACAAGGCGTGAGACAGGAGAGAGGGCAGAGAGGTCGGAGGATGCTGGGGCAATGCAGGGGGTAACACATGGATAGGCTCCAGCTCGTCTGTGCTGTCAGGAAAATAAAATTCTGAGAGCTCATCCAGATCTCCCTCACGATGACACCGCATTTCTAGAGCTAAAGATGAGAACATCTCTAACGAACAGCCATCAGCCACACCTCTACCCTCCTCCTCAAAGTCTAACTGTTCTGATGAACAACCACCCCACCCAACACCCTCTACTTCCCTCAAATCTGTTCCCTCACCATCAACTTCCCACTGTTCTCTTTCATTCTCAATGTCACTTCGCTTTGGCTTAATATAATCTACTTCATCTAGCCTGCCAACATTTCTGTAGTCTTCTGACTCTCCATCAATCTCTTCACCATCACTCAGTGCAAACCCCTTCTCTAGTTCGTCCCTGTTCTGCTCCTCATCCCTCTCCTCTTCCTCGGGCCAATCCTCAGCCGACCTCTGACCTGTTTGACCTTCATCCTCATCAGCAGACACTGGGCTCTCACTCACTTTCAGGCTCTTGGGCTGTTGGCGGACCTCCATGGCATGTTTCTGGCGTAGCTCCTGTTCACGCCTCTTGTTATATTCCATCTGGTTGGTGAGCTCAGTCTGGTGTTGTGTGCGGATCAGGTCAGCCCGAGTGCGCTGCACCAAACCGAGCTGACGGAACTCCAGTTCCTGGGTGGACTCATGATGCCGCAGCAGCATGGCACACTCCAAGTCCTTCAGCGTCTGCTTCTTGTTCAGTTCCTAGAGGACCACAAAGATAATGATACTATAAGTGGTAAGGTCTGTCTGTGACAAGACAGAAGAGAAAACTTTATTTGTCCTACAGAAGGGAAATGTTTAATGCCTAATCCATAATGCCATTTCAAACATTTCAAGATGATACTAGTTTTTCATACACACTGTAGAAGCATCACATTACCTCTCGAAGCAGATCCTGCTCAAGGTTGTGTCGTGCCAACAACATCTTCCTCTTGTATTGGCGAGACTGGAGTTCATAATACTGCCTCTGTCTCCGAAGCAGACCAGCTTCTTCTTCAGCCTGTAACTGCTGTAGACACTCCTTCTGATGCACCAACCATTCCTGCTTCTCACGCTTTGGCGTTGACTGGTTCTCGTTCAATTCCTACATTTTAAAAGATTTTATTACAACATATATTTTTGTTTGAATTATATTAGTATTATTGATGAACTGCAGGAGCACCTCTTTAAGTTGCTCCTTGCGCTGGCGATATTGTCTCTTCTGGGACTCCAGAAGACTTGTCAGCTCCTTCTTCTGCTGTGCCAGAATATGTTGCTGAAACTTCTTCTCCTCAGTGAGAACTGCTTTTGTCTATGGAAATAGACAAATTCATGTTTTAGCTCAGCTCTACTGATGGAAGTACTTGAGCTTACATACCCTTAAAGCACACCTATTATGCAAAATCAACTTTATAGAGCTTTTAACTTTTTTGCGGACTTGTTTCTTTTATTAAATTGTTTTATCAAGTTGTTTTACATGAATATTGTGATTTAAAATGTGCAAATTATAACATAATGATCCACAGGTGTAACAACTTATAGCTACATAACAGCCACAAGCACAATGGGCCTTATTTTCTCACCTCCTTTTCCAAAATGGCCTGGTGCTTCTTGGAAAGTTTCTCCCCTTCCATAGAGAAGTTGTTCCTCTGATTCTCCAGCTCTTTGTCGAGTCTCAACTGGTGCTCATCCATTTCGGCCTTCAGCTTGTTCTCAAGGCCCATCAACTGCTTTTGGTGCTGCCGCCTCATACGCTTATACCTGTGGACAGATAAGTGGAATTATTAAATGCATTATTATTAAAATGAAAAAACGTCTGACAATAATCATACCCAGACATCTGTTCTCTGAGAGCCGACCCCTGCTCATGTTCCTGGATCTGACGTGTGACCAGTGAGGCTGTTCTGATTGTGGCAAAATGGTCTCTGCGCCGACGTCTCCCACCCCCTCCACCTCCCCCTCCTCCTGAAGCCTCTCGCTGGGGGTCAACTTCAGGTTGATAAGGGTCATCATAAATGTTGTCATGGCTCTATTTGTTGGAAAAGAGGACAGTCAGGGGAGTAAAAGAAATCTGTGTTGTGTAGTCTTCACTCCCGTGTCAAGGCACAAAGCCATTAAACCAGGAGAGGGAAGTAATCTACAAATACATGTCTACACAGCATGCAAAAATGCATACATTTTGGGCTGAACGATTCCTTATAAACTGACTTGACCAATGAGCCAATCCTGTGGTAATAAAAGCAGTGCAACTTTAACAGTATTCTCCATGTTCACGAACTTAATATTTAGCAATTTTTATACATTTTTGATAAATAAAAAATTGTAAAATAAAATCAACTAACCAATTATGAAGAGCAATATATTACTACAAAAATATCACAATGATATTGAAAATGCTTAATGCCACTAACACAGTAACCCTAAAGTAGAATCTCAATAAAACAATTTCAAAATGTATAGTATTGTTTTCAAACCAAAGCTGCAAGAAACAGCAGAATGAAACATTTAAGCAGTTAATATCTATAATGAGGAAGAAGTTACTTATTACATGCCTCAAATCTTATACTACGACAAATGATTTCCCCACAAGTGCATAAAAAATGATCCCCATTAGGTATTGTTATCGGTTATTGAATGATAAGTAATTATTGTATAAGGCCTAGTCACGATTATTATCCCTGATTATAGTAGCTTTTATAATACACTGAATTGTTGCTGACCAGAGGCTTGTGCAAAACGGAGCTGTTGGATGTGACCGTGTGCTCTCCCTCCTGCATCATGGCCATTTCCCCGCTGTCATCAGAGCCGTCTGCCAGACTGTTGACGGAGCTGCTTTGGGAGCTGGCACTGATTGACATGGACGGCAGAGAATGGGAGCTCTCCATACTATTTACTGTACCAGTACGCAGCATGTACTGCTCCACATCCTGAAAATACAAACGCCAGGTGTGATACAGAGAAGGAAAGAAGAACGAACATATTTTTTTCATGTTTTTAATCATACAGTGAGAAGAATATAACTATGTTCTTCCACCACATTCTTACCTCCTCATCATCACCTCCTTCAGGGGCTGGTCCATTGTGTGCCTCATGGAAAAGAATTTTCTTCATCTTTCGATACTGAAGGTTGTCCAGCTCTCGAACAGCATCCTTCGTTCGTGCAATTAGATCCATCACAACCGTCATAGGGCGCTCTCTGCATAGGAAGTGGTGCTAATGGAAAGATTTCAAAAACGCATATTTCTGTGATTTTCTTAACTTCTGTCACAAACCAATGTTTATTATAATAAATGTAAAAAGTTTTATGTTGTGTTTAAGAACTAAGAAAATTTCCTGTGATTAGATAATGCCTGTCAAACACTCAACACATGGGAGAAGGGAGCTGCATTTTACAGAAAGAAATCAATAACATTTCCAGACATAGTTTGATATGAAATTATTCTATCACCATAATTCTATTTTTTTAATTATTAAATTTGTATTAATGTATTAAAATGTATTATAAAGTTTTGAAAGTTTAAAGAAATGTAGGACTTTGTTCAATGTTTTGTCACTGGCAGTGACAAAACTTTAATTTCTAGTCTGCTATTACCTTGAGCAGCACATCAGAGGTAGGTCTGTCTGGGACAAGTTTCTGCAAACAGGAATCCACAAAATTGCGGAAGTAGTCCGACCTAAAAAACAAATGTGGGTTTTACATTTTACATTTAGGTCCTTTAAGTTTAAAATATTATCATCTAGGGGCATGCAATTTCAATTGTCCTCACCAGTGATTCGACTGCAACACAGGGCTCTCATTCTGGGCGATGTGGTATAAGGCACTCATGGCATTCATGTTGAACAGAGGAGGCTTCCTTTCGGCTGTACAGTGACCAACCACAAAGGAGAAAGACAGAGATAAAAGGATAAAGACAAAGGCAATCACTGAAAACAACAGTAGTATTATAGACTATGTTACTGAATATTGATGATTTACCCAGCTCTATGCAGGTAATGCCAAGTGACCACACATCCACCTTTCCATCGTACTGACCCTCGTCCATGGCCAGGATTACCTCGGGAGCCATCCTGCAACAAACAATGTTCACTTTGATCTTCTTTCTCCGTCATGCATCACAGATGGAAAGCCTCACATCTATACCACATCAATAACAGAACCACAAGGAACATACAATGCAGAGCTGCTGAAGGAGACAGATCAAA
Organism: Paratrypauchen microcephalus; assembly: GCA_036785185.1. Lineage (NCBI taxonomy): Eukaryota > Metazoa > Chordata > Actinopteri > Gobiiformes > Gobiidae > Paratrypauchen > Paratrypauchen microcephalus. The sequence continues at coordinate 1,582,803 of JAVJIX010000190.1, forward strand.
GACATCAGACTGTATACAAGGATTTTATGGGAAAAGATGTTCTCACAAGGAGTAAAGGTTTAGAAGTACTTATCAAGTGCTACTTATGAATTTCAATCAGATTATTTCTGTAGCTGAAGGTTGGAGAAGCAAGTCCATCCATATATATAAGAGTACTAAATATGAAAGTGAAAATTACTCCTTGGCTTCGAGTATTGCAGCTGTACTTTTCAGTCCCATGTTATGTTCACATCTCACCAGTAAGGTGTCCCCACAAAGGAATTCGCAGGAGCAACTATGGAGGCAGATCCAAAGTCTCCCAGTTTAACCTGGCCGGGCTCTGTTAGCAAGATGTTTCCTGCTTTCACATCCCTGAAAAACAATTAAAGGAAAGGAACTATTTAACTGAACAGACTAAAATGTGTTACATTTTCATTATTGTAGTGCAGGCCTCTGATTCAAATGTGGGGGAGGGCTCCACTAGAGAGAAAAGAACCAGGCGTACCTATGAATCATGTTGTGAGAATGAAGATACACCAGGCCCTGCAGTGCACCATGGATGATGGCAGCAATTTCCACTTCCTGAAGGGGTTTCTTGTGAACTATTGAATTAGAAAACAACAGCATAAGCTACAATATGTGAACAAAGGGAACTGGTCATCGATTTACTTTGATATTCTCTTTACCTTCTAAAAGGTCAGACGCTGAGCCCAGGCAGTACTCCATCACCAGCTACACAAAAAGATACATGTCAGAGAAAGCCTAACAATAGAGTCCACTTTCAATTTGCGTATGAGAGGATTTTGGTTTATACCAATGCTTGCCCAACAAATTAATCCAAGATTTTTTTTTTTAATTAGATATACTCATAAGTTTTCACACTATAGTCTGTATATTACTACAATTGTGAGGGGAAAACTTTTTACAAGTGAAGTAATCAGACTGAGGTTTGTGAAATAGATTATGAGCACACACCCATGCAGTATGCTCTTTCAGGTAGCAGCCTCGGTACTCCACAGTGTTGGGGTGCCGCAGCTTCTGGAGAAACTTCACTTCTTTGATGATGTCTTGCCATTTCTGGGATAAAACAAGATATGAAATGGCTGTCTGATAGACTGTGTAAAGTACCAGTTAAAATAAAATGTTATGGAACCTCGTTGGACTGCTTGCCACTGTAGGACATCTTTTTGATGGCCACCACCTCATTGGTCCGGATGTCATGGGCCTAATAACAATGAAACAGGCATACACTATCACTATGCACATATACCCTATGTTTTTCTGTTCCTTTTCCTTCTCCAAATGATCCCAATGCGATTTGACAAACAATTTCATGAACAATACTACTAAATTGTATCAATTCTCTTTTAATCATAAAATATAGAAGTTATCATGGGTATTACATTATGTAATTATTATGACATTTTTGACTATGTCATCACCTCAACTAATTATTTGTGACAAAGCAGATTAAATGTAAAATGAGTCCAAAAACCTACAATCAAAAAACTTGGTACCATACTCAATCAGCTAGCTACTTACAAAGTAGACTGCCCCAAAGCTCCCATGGCCAATTTCCCTCAGGTCTGTGAAGAGCTTCTCAGGGTCCTCCCTGCAGAACAGCTCAGCCACCTCCGGGTCCTTCAGGCTCCCGGCCCGCACACTTGACGGCATGGCCAGCGCCTGGGGAGTGGTCAGACAACATTAACACATTTAACTGTTACTTCAGCAATTTGAATTAACAAGTGGCAATTCTATGACTACAATGACTGGAATGAGCAATACATTAGCAGTTTTAAAACCCTGACAGTCACCACATTAGGGGTAGGCGTAATGCATATTTTTTAACATAACAAAAACATGACCACATTAGTGTTCTACATGTATAAGTCTGTAAATAGTGGAATATTTAAACACAATGTAAACACAATTTCTGGTTTCAGTGGCAGAGAGGAAGGAACTAGTTCCTGGTGCAGCAACACCTCTAGCTTCAGCATTTTAGTGTATGGATAGCAGAACGATAATTAAACATCCATTAGAGATGGAATGCATCAGCCATCACAAGGAATTAATGTGTCTATTTTGTGTGGTTGACAGTAGCGTCACCTCCTCGACAACAATTTTATCCAAGAAAGGCTGAGGAGGCTTTGCACTTGGGTGGTCAATTAGGCTATCTTTACTTTTGCACACTGAAGAAATGCACAATGTATTCTGCAGCAGACAACATCCCAAGGTTGGCTGAATGTTCAGGCTTCAGGCCAACAACAAGCCTACATGTCAATGTCAATGAAACAAAGTCCTGCAAATAGCAGAGCTTATAAAGCTAGCTGACAATTGTACATAAGCCTGGGAGGAAGAAGAGCAATTGCCTGCCATACTGCACTAAATCATTTATAACATGTCTTACCGTGGCTTTTGGGATCCACTGTAGCTAGCACTGGGCTAGCTGACTGGCCTAGTAGGAAAATATTGGTCTCACTCCCCTCTCCTCGGCGCTGGTGGGGTCTATTTAACAAGAATAAACCACATTGTGACTGCCGACGTTTTCACTCGAATCCCTCTCCATCCTTGTGCCCACAGTCAAATGCACCACCAGCGAGTCTGCAGGACTTGACATGGGTATGTGCCAGTCAATTGAAATGACAGCTCTCTGACAGACGCCTGCTAGCTGCTGTAGCCGCTTAGCTTTCTTTGAGAGCAGCAGAGCCACAGAAATCACAGGCAGCTGAAGCCACGTTAGCCAAAACGCTAACCAAATAACGCAACACCGAGATGGAGCGGAGACGCCGCCGATGGAAAGTGCATTCATCCACGTTTGTGCATCTGCCCCGAGCTACACTTTACATTGTCATTACTGAATTACTGTCGGCATTTTTCATTTTCAGTCCGTGTTACCCCCATTTTGCTCGAGTCTGATGGTTTTTGTTCAGGACTTCATCATGGCGGCGCGGGGCGGGAGCCGAGACCAAACCGGAAACTCACTTCTTCTACACTTCGGATTTTGGAACTTGACATCCTCGTGTTCTTGGCTCCCCTAAGCGTTAATTAAAATATGCACACGCGTCAAGATTATATTTGTTATAAAATATGTCAGTTTGTTCCGTCAAACGCGGAGATTCTCAGCCGTTAGTTCATTTTGTTAAAATTAGTTTGGTCAGGCAACAGTTTATTCCAGCCCTTTACATCCTATGTATGGAGTACAGTTCTTGACTCTCAGACTTGATGCAAATTTTTAAATGATTATTCTATATCTATTGTATGGTTAAGTCTATGTTACATACAAATTCACAAGGAACTTTTTAGCTTTTTGTGAATTTCCCCTAAAAGGAACTTGGTGTTCTTTCTGGGCTCCTGATCTTCTTATCCAAATTTATCCAGCTTTTCCCTTATCTATGTGTCTGTCTGTCTGTCTGCTACTTTTAATCATTTTGCCCAAGCACTAAATGTTTTGTTAAACTTCTGCATAAGTGTATCTAGGCAGTATTTTTATAAGCCACAGCTGCCCAACTACAAACAATAAGAATTGTATTGAAATTGTTGCATAGAAGAAGGATTACCTCTCTTATGTAAACAGATTTTTGACAAATTTACATAACTGGGGCACAGTCAGAGCGGTCACTGTGAAGTGTCAAAAGAGGATCAGTGCTCTAATGTGTTCATTTGTGCTTGATTTACACACAAAAAAAGCCATAATCTGCATGTCTGCAATCTGCAATCCTCATTTCAATGCATCTGCTGTCCATGATTACAGATGTGTAATTGTAAATGACCTGAATATCTATGTTTACCTTTCACATAAACTCACAATACAAAACGTAGATCATACTATTGTATCGGTGTTCAATATTACACGTATAATCAAATAGACATGTTACTTATCGTCTTTTGTCTCATGTATATAGCTGTGATTTTATATTTTATTACTTACTTTTCTATTTTATTTTCACTTGTACATATACATTTATTTATATAATTATGTCTTATTTGACACCTGTCTCTTGCTATCTTTTTTGCTACTTATTTAGAATGTATTATTTTCATTTATATTTTACTCTTTGTTATTATATTATATTGTGATGAGTGAGCTACTGAGCCTTAATAATTTCCCTTGTGAATCAATAAAGTTTGTCTAAGTCTAAGTTACTTGAATTTGATTGGAGACAAGTCATTCTTTTACTTGGAAACTGAGTATGTTTCCTACAAATGTATGTCATGAAACAAATTCATTTACCAAGACATGTAAAATACACACATTTCTTCCTCAGCTGATAATTAATTTACTATAAACTAGGAAAAGCTGCTCTATTTAAGAACAGCTTGTAAAGTGATCGCATTGTCAGAGACAGAGTCAAATGTCAGACTAATTTACAGATGCCCATTTAGCCCTGAGCATCATGACATCTTCTCATTAGGATGAACATGTGAGTGCATCCTTTCCTCTCTGGACACAGACTCCTCCCTCCTTTTATACAGTGCTGCTGCCACTCCTTTCCTCATACAACCTCACCATCCCATCTGGCCCAGGCACATAGGGTCCCACGCCACAGATCAAGGCAAGAAGCTCTCACAGAATAAAGAGTAACCTGAAGTTGAGCTGACTATTCTTCCCCCCTGCATGGGGTGTGGATGATGCACCTGATGAGTGAACAAAAATCACCAGAAGTAGGTAAGAATGTTTTATTTGAGATATTTACTTTCAAAATACAGTTTTGTGAATACTAAATGCAGTTTTGTGACACCAACGAATTGCTCAATTCCAAGCAAGTTCAAATATAGGCAAAAACTAATTTTGCATGAGTAAATTAAAATTTAAAATATTATAAAGTTTACATTTTATATTTCTTTGCTATAGCAATAATAATAAAGAATGTTAAATGCTTGGTATAATCCATGCATTAACTTATAAAACTGAATTATCAAATTAAATTGTTATTCATGGAATATATTCCCCTATAAAAATGCAAATAGCACTTTTTCTTGACTTTTTTCATCCTAGAAATGAGTTTAGGAGCTGCATGCATTTTCCTGCGTGGAGGGAAACACATTGTAAGTATGACATTTGTTATGAAAGTAATGATCTAAAAACAGCATGAAATAGGGTAGTTGCTAAATTTCCTTCTTTAAATCCTCTTTGTCATAATTGATTTTAACTTACATAGGATTTCTTAGGGAGAGAACACAACAAATATAGGTTGTGTAATCATTTTTATTTTACATCGCTCTTTTTGTACTGATTATTATTTATTATTTATTGCAGGAACGATCACTGGCAGAAGATGAAATTGATGGTAAGTTTCAAGACTGTTAGATGTTAGGAATATAAATATTTTAGAATTATAATTAACCATAAATATATTATTTACGGCTGGTGCATTGTGTTCTGGGCAGTAGATCTGCTTGGACTGCTGCTCCCGCGACCCAGAAATGGAAAAGCGGAAGAAGATGGATGGATGGATATTATTTATCATATATAAATTATACTAGATTTTTCTTAAGACAACAAAACTAAATGAGATTTGACTGGTGAGGCATTGACAATTTCACAGGTTTATTTTTATTTTTATAGTCTTGTAGGAGATGTGAAGTTGTAAAAATGTGTAAATATGACATTGTGACAGCTCTAAATATAGGTGATGAAATGCATTACAGAGGGGAGTGCACCTTGACAGTGTTTCTGTATTGTGTCAATGCAGAGCTGCGCGATGCTTTCAATGAGTTTGACAAAGACAAAGACGGCCTTATCACTTGTAAGGACCTGGGAAACCTCATGCGGACCATGGGCTACATGCCTACAGAGATGGAACTGATTGAGCTGGGCCAAAACATAAACATGAATCGTATGCTAATTAAGTAATTAAGTAAATAAATAAACACATACATAAACACAGACACTTTAGATTAAGTTGTCACATTTAATTTCTCACAGTTGGTGGGAGAGTGGACTTTGAGGACTTTGTAGATCTGATGACCCCAAAGCTTCTGGCAGAAACAGCTGGCATGATTGGAATGAAAGAGCTTAAAGATGCATTCAAAGAGGTAAGGATTAATAGGATAATATAATGTTTGTATTTATTATTTTAAGATGTACAGTGACACCACCATCTAACTTTGTTAAGGTTTTGACTAGAATTGGATACCTAATTTTTTATTTTCTTACTTGTATTTATTAAAAGGTGCCATGTGCAATGTGCTATTATTATGCTTGTTTCATGATTACATTTTGTTGTGTAGTTTGACATGGATGGAGATGGAGAAATTACAACAGAGGAGTTGCGGTTGGCAATGTCCAAGTTAATGGGTGAACACATGAGTCAGAGAGAGATTGACGTCATAGTGAAGGAGGCAGATGACAATGGGGACGGCACAGTGGACTTTGAAGGTAATTTTTTCCCCCTGTTTATAATGCTTCCATACTGTAAATTACATATAAAGCAACGTATTAGAGTAGATATTTTTGTTAAGTGTTTTTTTTATTTATGTGTTTTGTTTTTTGTTGTTGTTTTTGTAGAGTTTGTCAGAATGATGATGATGCAATGAGCAGCTCACCGCAATGAAGAAGCTACATTTTCAACTTCAATTCAATTCAACAACACTTTATTTATCCCCAAAGTGGCTATTTAAAAGACACACAGAGCAGTTGTGCACACATAAAACACAAAGCTACATTAGACACTGCCATAATAAGAAAGCTACGAATGACAAAAAGGTGACAAGACTGAGAAAAGGGGGGCATCAAAAGAAAGAGGCAAGGAGGGTTGGTTGTGCATTGAGAAGGTGGACAGTCACCTTTAGTCACATGCATTTTATCATTATTTGTTATTATTATTGTGGTTATTTATTTTAGATACTTTTCTTGTTAATTGTCAATACAGTATAGTCTTTCTTAACACTGTTAAGTTAATGCTGCAAAGGAAATCTCTGTGAGAATTTCAACGCCATTCTATTCACTTATTTATGTAAATAGCATACTGTATGGTATATTTTTAAAAGAAAACTGAAGGAGAACAATGTTTTGTTTATTTGGAAGCTTAAAGTTGTGTTCAGAGATGTACTTACGATGCAATTACATACTACATACTGGAAAATATACCAAATATATATACTTTTGAATCAAATGTGTTTTGCGTGATCAATTTCTTTTACACTTTCAGAAAATTACTGTCCTCATCACACAGATGATCAACATATTGGTTAAAGGTTTTAGAACAAACTAACAGAAGGTGATAAAAGTCTTGCTGATGAATCGTCAGTCTCCTTTTCTGACCTTATGTCTCGTGTAGCCTCGAAAGAGCTAATACTAATACAAGTAAATTATGGTTAAGTATACATTTATGACACTGTATTTCATCAATTTCTGAATTCAAAGCAGTTTAGTGTTTAGGTAAAATAATTGGCCTGAAAAGTGTGGGATTCCCCATCCCTATTAAAAGAAAACTACTGAAAAATGAATCCTTTATTTATACAGGTTAGCCTTCCATCATCCTCAGTAGAGGAATGATAGAAGTATTTCATAACTGTACCTAACTTGAAATTGCCAGACATATGGAATCCACAGTATTCATTGGAAAAAATCTGGAACACACCTAGAGCTCAGACAGCATCTGTCCATTCCACTTTGCTGATGAAATGCTTAAGTGAAAGTGTTATTAAATCTGCCAGTAGGACTAATGAACAGAACTTCATAAAACAGAAACAGAAACTTAACATACGTGACACCTTTATCAAACCTCATATGTCACCTCTCCTCAAAAATGACTATGACTTCTTATATCCACCTTGCATGCAATGTTGTATAAACACATCTGAGTCATTGGACAAAGGTCAAAGGTCAAAGGAAGAAACATGATGTAATGCAGACTGCCCAACCAGATCCGTCTTTGATCCCTCTAGTATCCACCATCGACCTTTATCGAATTAATCCACAGTAATCTCTGCCCCTGTCTCTCGGGCAGGCAGCTTGTTGTGATGCACATGAGTACTCCATGAGGACCCTTACATTGATAAACATTAGCAATATGCTGAATGTGTGCATGTGAGGACAGTCCTAATCCTTCTGAGAAAGAGTCACTGGTTATAGACCACCTGCTGCAAACCTTGGGTTAATAAATCCAACTTGGATTATTAAATCCAACTTGGGTTATTAAACCCAACTTGCCTCTTTCTGTTAAGACTACCTTGAATGTGTTTTATAATATGTACCGTGTTACGTAGGCCTAATAATCACACATTTGCTAATGTATTGTTATTTGCAGGCTATTATAAAGGGGTAGCCACAGGTTATTACACAGTGCAAAACAGAATCCAAGATAGACAAGGCTGTTTAGGAATGTAATTGACCAATTTAAGATCAAAGACAAAGTTATACATACAAAAACTCAGTGAATTTACCATGTTCTTTCATTCATGGGGGGGTTATATTGATGGTAATCTTGGACTATATTGATCTTGTGTTTTACAATAAAAGTGTTTTAGCATCATTCTTGCATTCTCATTTAAATATTTATTTTCCATAAGGCTCTCCCATATATTGTACATTATAATACAATACAGTATATGGCCTATCCTTCGCATTTATTGTTTTGCTTTCACTTTGACAAACGGAAGCCGAGCAGGAACCTGTTTCGCGAACTCCGCAGACAGGAACCCATAGAAATCACCGAGCTGCTCACCACTGCACGTGTGCTCACTCAGTTTGGGTATGGCTTTGTTTTTCGTGCAGAAATATGATGCTAGGTCGTCACATGCAATAACTGTGACAAGTAACATTAAAATTTAAATCGTAGTTTGCTGTTCTTGCTAGTGAGTTAGCATTGCTAAGTTGGTTAGGTTGACAGCTAAGTAGTAAAGTTTCTAAATGCAAACAATAGTTGGTTTGCTATACATACTGTTTATTAAATGCAGAGACTCTGGTCCGAATTTCTAAACATCTCCTGTTTTCTGCCCACTTAGGTCACGTATTCACTGATGTTTGCCTCATGTGGAAGACGATTTATTTCATTGACCAGTGCAGATCTTTGCCTCAGGAATTACTTTACATCAATTCTTCCTTCCGTTTCATTCGGCCCTTTCACAACTCCTCTCTTCACAAAACCTAAAAAAACACCTTCCCTGATCAGTTCACGTGCAGTAATTCCTGCGTGCCCTAGTTCTAAGTTTTCTAATTGCAATAATAGGATGGAGTTGAAGGAGGTTGTGCAGATACTGGAGCAACTTGCCCCTTTGTCTTTGGCTGAGTCATGGGATAACGTTGGGCTGTTGGTTGAACCGAGCATGCCACGGCCCATTAAAACCATTCTACTTACAAATGATCTTACTGATGCTGTTATGGGAGAAGCAGAAACCCTCAGCTGTGACCTCATTATCTCATATCACCCACCTTTATTTCGACCAATCAAGCGTCTGGTTCAGAGAGACTGGAAGCAGCGATTGGCCATCCGAGCTGTGGAGGCAAGAATGGCCATTTTCTCCCCACACACTTCATGGGACAGTGTCAGAGGAGGCTTGAATGACTGGCTTATAGGAGGTCTTGGTAAGAGGTCAATGTGAATGGAAAAAGTGTCACACAAGCTACAGCATTTGCATATTTGATGATTGTTTAAACAAAGTGCTCACCTCTTCCATCTTAGTCCCGTGAGTGTATTTTTCCCTCATATCAAGTATCTGTTTGTTCCTCAGGTAGTGGTCACGTGACTGTTCTCAGCCAGGCACTCTGTAGCGGCCTCCCAGCTCACAGACTGGAGTTTACTGTGAAGAGCGAAGAAGAGTTAAATGCTGTTATAGAAGAACTCAAAACCTGTGATAGTTCAGCAACTCTCCATCATTCAAGCAACAGGTTATAATCGATTCCAAATAAAACATTGGCTCTACAACATAACACTAGTTGCTTATTAAATACATTACTGTGCAGCCAATAACAATTAAGTGAGTTTATTAATGTGTAGTAATTGCAATCTTAACATATGTATATATTAAACAAGCATACATTTATACCTTACAAAAATTCCAAATCAGAATAATTTTTCAGTTAATTGTGTGTGTGTGTATTGCCTGTTTTAGGTCAGAGAACAGTGGAATCCATGTCAGCTTTACCTGCAGTGATCCGGCGCTGCCCCACTTTGTCCAGATTTTGTTAGGACACGCAGTTCTCAGCCAGTCACTCACCATAACAAAGTTAGAAAAGGTACAGTCAGATCTACACATTGTTTTGTTTGTTACTTGCTGAATTCATGTTTCACCTGTCACCTGTTACAGCACCCTCTCCCCGGGCATGGCCAAGGACGGATGAGCATTTTGGACCAGCCTATAACCATAGCAACAGCTGTGGAGAAAATGAAAAAACATTTGAGTTTGAGTCATCTTCGTTTAGCTCTTGGACTGGGAAAGACACTAGGTAAGAAAGCATATAAAATGAAAGACATTATAGCATCATTGCAAATAAAAATGTCAATAAAATCCAATCCGATTACTAACAAAAGTTTAAATTGTAAACTATTTTTTTACAGACTCGCTGGTGCACACTGTGGCTGTGTGTGCAGGATCTGGAGCTTCAGTCCTAAATGGCGTGAAAGCTGATCTCTGTGTTACAGGTTTGATTATAAAAAATATTTCTAGTTTACAAATTTCAAACTTTTGACCCATAGCAAAATTGCGACTTGGGAAATTGGGAAAAGCTCAAAAAGACAGAATAGTATGTATGTTTCAATCCTTTTTGCAGGTGAAATGTCCCATCATGAAATCCTGGATGCTGTGGCCAAAGGAACCAGTGTCATTCTGAGTGACCATAGCAACAGTGAGCGCGGGTTTCTGTCCGTCTTCAGGGAGCGCCTGGCTCTTCGTCTCCCTGAAATGGTGTCTGTGGTGGTGTCTCAGGCCGACAAAGACCCCCTGCAGGTGGTCTGAAATGTCTGAAAATGACTGAATAAAACTTCATCTTCTAATACACAATAATAATACACAAAATAAGTGAACAGTATACCTAACTGTGCATTGGACATGTTCACACAAAAACACATTATTTTTTATAAAGCTAAATAATCCAAAGCACTTTGAGTGGCTTAAAGGTGTTGACGCTTTCTGGCACCTAGAATTAATCCAGTCAGATAAAAATAGTTCAAGGTAATGGATAGAACAAATATTAATATAAAATACAGATCCTGTCCTACATCACTAAAATGGTAATAATTGAAACTCTGGTTTAGGTAGTTGATTTGAAATGATGCATTATAACTCATTAGTATTAAAGCAAAGATATAGCTTACTCTGTATGTATGTATGCATCAGCAATTACACCAAATACATGTTCACACAATTTCCATTTTTGAGTTATTTTACATTATTCAAATGAATGGATGCAGAACTATTTAACAGATCTATCAAAGGCGAGGTTTGGATGGCACAAGCTGACCTTTAGCCTTTGGTAAACAAACATTAACTGAGATCAAACTGCTTGGCACACACATGTAAATGACCTGTACTAGTGTTGTACTAAATGCCTACAGTATCCACCCCCTTCTATGTGATAATGGTAAAACAACAAATCCCCAAACATCATTATGGACCGTTATAGGGTCTGCTGTCCTAACTGCTTACCACACACCTGCCTGTTCGTAAATGCATTGGGACAGACACACACCCTTTGTCTACATAATAGCTTTACTCTCAGTATGGGCTTCACACCTCTACTTCCCCTCTGTCCTCTGCAGCTTTTATCCTCTTGTGTCGCATACACACAAATGGGAAAGCCAAACTACAACAACAACAACAGTGATACATTAGTCTAGTAAAGTGACCCCAGCTGTCCCTGTTAATGGGAGGATGAGAGCAGGTAAATTTTAAAGACTCATTTTCAGTGTCTAAATGACAGGAAACCCTTAATAGGCAAATACAAGCAGTTGCAGCATTTAAGTTTCAACACTGACGTAACGCTAATCCCCAGAGCAATAATGCTGAGCTTCCGACTTAGATGGCTAGAATGTGAATACTTGGAACAAAACACGGAAGGGATAATCTCATTGACTGTATATATAATCTAAAGAGCTCAAGAAAAACTAACAAAGCCATGAGACAACATTAAGATAAGTTTAAAAAATGTTATTTGTCCCACCAGGGTGACACTAAATGAACTGTATTGCAAATAAGAGGCAAAACATTTAGGTGATAATTCTAAAGTGATAAAAATCTGATGAAATACAATAAAGGATGTGCAATGACTCAAGAAAGATTTACTTTGGGGGCAGGAAACAAACTATCCATATTCAGTTGATTTAGCGCAGTGTATTCCAAGATAATAGAATACATTTTTCAAAAAGCTTCATTAAAATGGAAATGTAAGGTGGTAACTAAATTCAGCTTTCTTTTTTTACAAGTTGCCCACACTATACAATATTATGTGTGGAGTTTGCATGCATAGTCTGGGTTCGATCCCCGGGTCGCCCGAGCCTTTCTGTGTGGAGTTTGCATGTTCTCCCCGTGTCTGGGTGGGTTTCCTCCAGGCACTCCGGTTTCCCCCACCAACCCAAAACATGCACCATAGGTACTCCAGCTTAGGTCCTGACCAAGCCGAAGCAAGAAGATCATGGAGATGGTCCCCGGGCGCCCTAATGTGTGTGCTGCCCACTGCTCCTAATATATGTGTATATATATATAGGATGGGTTAAAATGCAGAGAAGAATTTCTCCAGTGTGAGATCAATAAAGTTCACTTCTTCTTCTTCTTCTTCTTATGTTGCTGTTTGTTTTGTTAAATGTTTTATTCATTACAGTAACCCTCTAATGTAAACTCAGACATGTGTGGTGTAGGGGCCAAACTGTCACAATAGACCAAACTGTGCTTTTCTACCTACATCTGAGGCCTGGCTCCCTGCTGACAAAGCCTAACACAAAGGCAACAGAGAGGAAGAAACATGTCATTAAGTCATCAGGGCTCAGTGGGTGTCCTCACTGTAAACACCAGCTATAACAGGTACAATTCAAAACACTAGCATTTATTTTTAGAACTTTTAGGATTTTTAAATCTCAGATCTGAACACGCAGACCACATATGTGTAGATAAAGCTTAAAGGAACCATATGTAAGATTTAGAGCAGATTTAGAGATCTGTGTCCCAAGATAAGAGGTAAACATATGATTTATTGATATATGAAACAACTGATTTATTTTTAATTACAAAAACATGGGCATGATGGCCAAGTTAATTACGTTATAATTTAGTGTTTTGATTCTCAAGGCGATTAGAAATCAGAAAATATAATAATCTCTTATTTGGGTTGCCAGCCTCTGATCTGAATCCTCACTACCTAAACTCCAGCACCCAATCATTAATCGGTGCTAGTGCAGCTTCTGCAGCTCAGTGAGTGAATACTGGAGATTCTGAGCTTTCACATAAGGCATGATCTGTCCATACTGAGAATTAGGACATTGTATGTGTTCTCTATATGCAGTTTTTTAAATCAAAGACTTTCACACTATCAGAATGACACAGCTTATTAAGCAACAATAATATTCTGGATTTTTTGTATAATTGAATATTTAAGATAATTATCTTTTGATGTGCTCCTTTTCTATAGATTTGAAATTGTCAGTGTACAAAGGTATCAAAAGGTAGCCATCTTGTCAAGTTAAAATGAAGCTTCAGAATTGATCTTAACTGATTTTGAGTAGTAGTGAACTTGTTATGTATACAAAAAAATCCACAACAAAATACAAAATGAAGGACTTTGTTATCTTAACTTGATTCAGCAGTAAAAGAATAAACTGTACTAATAGCAGTTATTGTCTACCAAATTAAATCATGAGAGAGTTTGTTGCTTAAGCATGCCCTGTGATAGAGGGTGGGATATACACATTGAAGCTGTGAAAGGGAACCATTTGGCCTCATGTGTGAAGCTACACACACCTATATAACAGAAGCCGTCAGCACTGTGGCCATTCGAAGTGACGATTGAAAATATCGCAAGGACTAACCTCTGGTTTTACTTTTACAAGAATTTTTTGGAAAAAGTTATGTACTTTTGCAGAGGTTGAGGGAAAAAATTCATTCAATTCAAAAATGCTGAGCGTGGATATGTACCCCAGCTTGGGTCTGGCATCGCAAAGAATTGGGGACTGCTTTTACAGAGGTGAGTTTCTGTTATTTTTGAATTTCTTTGGATCCCTGATCTCTCAATTTGATGTTAACATTTGATGTTTCCTTTTTTCTAGATCGGGACCCAGCTGCCCATATGCCCCTCTACCCTTCAGCCTGTGATGTTGTTGCTAAGACCTTATCACAGAGACTACTGCCTTCTCCAACTGTCTCCAGTGATTCTCCCCCCAGCCAACTCACCAAGAGTCAAGAGGAGATCAAGATGGAGCTGGAGAATGCTTCTTTATGGAAACAGTTTAGCTCTGTGGGAACAGAAATGATAATTACCAAGAAGGGCAGGTAGATACAATTAACATTAACTGTGCACAATTTTGAAAATTTTGATTAGACTCCTGACTTTGTACACTTTTCTGTTTAAAGACGGATGTTTCCAGGGTTGAAGCTGAAACTGTCCGGCCTAAATCCATCTCTCCGATACATCCTGCTCTTGGACATAGTTCCTGTAGACAACTCAAGGTATCGATTCCAAGGCGGCGGATGGCAGGCAGTGGGTGGTGCCGAGGCCAGACTACCTGACCGCATATTCATCCACCCAGACTCACCCGCAACTGGGGCTCACTGGCAAAGTCGCAACATCTCTTTCCACTATGCCAAGCTCACTAACAACACTCTGGACTCACAGGGACATGTAAGTGGGCAAAAAAAACATACCAAATGAGCAAATAAACTAAATGTCTTTCCTTTACTGAAATATAATTCTTATTTCCACAGATAATTCTCCACTCTCTGCATCGCTACCAGCCTAGAATCCACGTAGTTGAAGCGAGAGATATTATGCGATGGGGTGGTGGACAGCAAACCTTTGTGTTCCCTGAGACACAGTTTATCACAGTCACAGCCTATCAAAACAATAAGGTAAGGATAAATACTTAATTATGATTATTATTAATTAAATATTATGATACAAAAGCTGAAAATTGACCTGTTCAGATTACAGAGCTGAAGATCAACTCAAACCCATTTGCAAAAGGCTTTAGAGAAGATGGCATGAACAGCAAAAAGTAATTATTCTCAATAGTTTGTTGTTACTAAATATTAAATTGTGTTAAAATATTTCATCTACATGTGATTTTTTTTTCAGACAAAGAGATGCAAGGCAGAAGCGTAAACTAGACCAAATTACAGACAATTTGGATGTTGGTAAATAAACTACCTAAACTATTACTTTGGTCAAATATGCATTTTCTCATAACATCTCTTCTTACTACAGTGAATTGTGATCCGTCTGATTCAACGGAGGGTCTGCCCCAGCCCACTATGACTTCGACTCAACATCCAGGCCTGCAGACCCTGGGCCTGTCCTGTCTACCCACTCTGCCAGACCCCCGGTGTGGGTATAGGTCAGAGGAGACACCCTACCAAGACACTCTGGTCCCAGAGCAGACCCTTGACCTGGGACAGGCTTTTATGACTGATGTCAATATCCCCTTGAACAATGAAATGCAGGATGGAGGAGGAAGTGATGTGCCAAATGGCCTCATTGAAAAGTGAGTTTAACTTCATGTGAGACACATTAATACTACTACATTGTTTGTTTATTAGTTCAGTTAACATTTTGTGTAACAATATCATTTGATACCACGCTGACAGGGGAATCCCAGTTACGCACCAGGAAGGGAGTTCCCCTGTTACGCAGCGTGGTGTGTGCTTCGTCTGTCTTTTTCCGCACTGAAAAATAGTTCCCACCCAAAATGACCAAGTCAAGCTCTCCGTGTTGATTTGCACTCGATATGAATGCGCACTACACAGAAAGTAATTGGGAAACCCATCGAGCAAATTAATTCCTTTTGGCCGAAATCTTTCTCTGGCGACGTTAGACTCCAGTCTAACGCGGAGTAGCTGCAGATACCGCGGCGGTCAGTGCTGACAGACCTGGACAATGGCTGCGTCACCAGAAAAACGCTTTCCACCACTTATTTTAGTCTCTGGACTGTGGGGAGATGCCCAAGTTTGACCTGGGTGTGGCATATCCCTTTAAGGAGCTGCAGATAGCATTTCTAACTAATGATTGTAAATAATACAATAGTAATTTACACTTTGGTGCATTTAGTAATTGCTGTTTTTTTCCACAGTCCTGAAGCTCAGCTCAGTGACCCAGCCTACACCTCCAGCTTCCCCCCTGCTCAGCCATCACAGTTCCCCCCTTCAGCACTCCCTCCCCAGGCCTCCTCATACCCACTCCTCTCCATCCCAGACTCCTCAGACCCCACTGGTACCACCCAGTCCTCTCTCTCTGCTCCTCCCCTTGACTACCCCACCATCTTGGCCTCGTCTCCCACTCTGTCCCCCTCCTCTACCACCACCCCGGCCATGCAGCAGGCCACCTTCACCTTCCCCACCCCACCCCATTCAAACTCCTCCTCCCCTGAGTCTCTCACTGACACCCCTCCAGCTAACTCCTATCACTGCAACCCCGACACCCCAGTAGACCCTTCTTACCCGGTACATAACCCCATGTGTGATTCTGGCCTGCAGGACCAAATGTCTACTCACTCTATGCTCAATCAGCCAATAACTGAGCCCATGATTAATACTGCTGTGAATGACCCTGCCCCTCCAGAATTCACATATCCAAATTTCCTTCCTATAAATCCACCCCCAATTCAAGCTCTCCCAAACCAACTTCCCACTCCTTCTTTGTCATGTTCTCTTCCAGCTTATGGTAATCCTACATCTTTCACGTTCCCTTCACACATGCAAAATCTGGTTTTCTCAAATATGGCTACAAACCCATCCCACCCTGCTCACCCAGCCTTGAATCTTTCAAATCTGAGCCACCAGCCACAAGCAACCTCTCTTGCCTCTCCCTTTCCTCCAACCTCTTTCCCACATACAGCACCCACACTGTCCCAGCCACAATTTCAGCCTGTGTCTGCTCCATCCAAACTCCAGGCCCTACCCAATACACCGGCCCCACCCCCTACTGCTTCTTCCTACCCTCCCGTTGACCTAGGTTCAATCCCTCAGTTCAGCTCGAGTGCCCCTTATCGGCCAGACATAGTACGGCACCACCCGTCTCTCCTGCCCCAGCTGGATCTTACCACAGCACCTGCAAACCCAGCTATGTATTCTTCTTTTCCCTCATACCCCTTGAGGCTCCTACCATCCCAGGAGCCCCACCCATCTCTACCCCTCCCCCTGAGGCATCTGTACAGACAGCACCAACATGGTCCCACCTGGACATGAGCACAAGAGCTGTATTTTGAAATCCAAGTGCATTCTCATGTCTTTGATAGCGCTTTTTAGAAAATGTGTGTTGCCATCTGTAGTTTGAACTCAAGTGTGTTTTTTAACTTGTTAGCAGCTCTCATTTCTGATGATGTTTTGGTTACATTGTATATATCTGGTGATATATTTTTTTCAAATATTCATTCCATTTGAAAAATAAAAATGTTTCAACTTTCAGCTTTTAAATGTATTCATTAGAAGCTTTATTTTTATGATTAAATATTTAAATAGAAAGGTATACGTAATAGTGCGCTGTGTAACATTTCTGGTGTCTAATGTTATTCCTTTACTTGGAATGTTCCACAGTTTCACATACATTTGTTCATTACGGCTCAAAATGAGTCTAAAAAAAGGCATTCTGACTGTGAGCGGGGTTGTCTCTCCACAAATATGACCTGTAACCTGGCCTGGCATCACCATATTGATAAGTAAATAAGTTACTGTCAAAATTCCAGGCAAAATATTAAAATCTCCATGAGACAAGCAATTAGGTTTTTTCCCCCATAATAAGTCAGAATGTTGTTATGCAGAGGACATTCTGTTGCATAAAAACACAGCCTGTGCCATTTGATGATTACTATTTTGGTTGAATTGAAAATTGAATTAAGAGTAAACAGTGTACACATGGGTGAAGCTAGGGGCAAGTTTTGGTTGAGCATATTAGGGGCCAGACTGCTGGACATTTTAAAACAGGCAGTGCAGTTATATCAAAAAGGATCACATGTCATGAATTGATGGCAAACTGAGTGAAGAACACATTAGATGCTAAGGTTCAACTATGTTTGTTCAAAATTTAAACTGGTCATTTATTAACTAGAAGACAGACAGGCAGATTTGACTGACCTGGATTCTGGATCAGTAGTCCCACACTTCAAAACCTGTGGCATTACAATACCCAGGCATCTCCAGTCAAACATTTATGACAAAATCACAGAAGATCAATACAGTTTCACCATGTTGGGGTCTCGTGTGCGCCTCTCTTTGCCTCTCCTCTCGCCCCTCAGGCAGATGGGTACAACCACAGCCAGGACGCCGACTACAGCCAGAGACCTAGAGCTGCTGTCTGCCACTCTGGCCTTTGAAGACCCTAAGGCCTTTCAGGTGAAGACCATGGGAGAGCTGCTGCGTGCACTGGGCGTCTTCCGCCTCTGCTCCTTCCCTTGGCTGGTCAACAACTGTAGCACGGTAAGAAAACAGAGTGGTGGTGATATATGACAATGAAAAAATGTATGTGCTTATTTATTGGATTTATAAATGTATCAGTAGTTTTGATCTTGCATTTATTTCTTCTTTAGGCCAAGAATATTTAACTATTAACTATTTTTGGTTATTTCATTATTGAATATGCCAGTGGAGTTAAGGCTTATTTTTATTTCAGTGCAATATTTCACTGTACATGGGAAATAATATAAATAAATAAATAAATAACAGTAGAAAATAGTTTTCAGGTCAAAGCTCTAAACTATTCCAAATGAACCAGAGGCAAGGTAAATATTTTGATATAAGAAATTGCATCTATAGTAGGCATGACATTCACATATTTTGCTAGATTTTTGCAAAAGATATTCCCCTGTTGTGCATTTTAAGGAAAATTACCATCACTGCATCACAGTGATAATAACATCAGTGAAAGCTGCACTGTATGGCAGCGACAAGAACTTTCTACTTTGTTACAAAGCCTAATGATCAGTAAGATTCTCTGGTTCTTTGTGCTGCTTTAGTTGATGTCCATTGCTCGGAGAATCCTGGGAAAGAGAGGCTTTTCCCTGTTTGTGCGCCCCACAGTGTATGCACAGTTTGTGGCCGGAGAGAACGAGACAGAGATATCTCACTCCATGCAGAAGATGAGTTTGTTGGGACTGAGGCCGATGTTGGCAGTCCCCATTGAGGAAGATCTGGGAGAAAGTACTGGGTGGGTACTTCCTATTAAAGACACCATTATTATTTACAATGTACAGACAATACTGGCAGTTTATGTAAGTAGGATGTTTGCTGTATTTTGCTTGGTGTCCGGGAACATAGTATTTCGACTCTAGGACTTTCCAACATCAGGGGAGTAATAAAATATATAATTATTAATTACTGCATGAGAAATGCAGAAGACACATTGTAATAAGGGCGCTAATAGACATCAGGAGTTGTACAAGTTATGTCATAACATGTGTAATAAAGGTTGAATTAACAGGGAGAAGAGGTATGAGGACAACATGGAGGCCATGCTGGAGTGTGTCCGCATGTCCCACAGTAACGCATGGAGCAAAGACCCCATGATGCAGCTGAAGATTACTGCTCTGCTCAGTCCAGAGTTGTGTGTAAGGCAACAGACAGCAATATGTATGTATCTGAATAGCACTTTCCATGCACCAATTACAGCTAAAGTTTCGTGTGGGTGAAATACCACGACTGAATATTTATTCAGTTATCTTTTGGAGGCAAAGATAAGCAGCTGTTAAAAGGAGCTACAATTCCCATCAAATCACTTAATCCTATCAACAATTTTGTTTTTGTTATATTCAGGTGAAGCTCACGACCCTTTTGGCACAACAACCATATGACCTTAATCAGCTGGTCAGAGCCATGGACGGAGAGGTAATTTTGACTTATTCATTTGAACTTTTCCTAGTTTTTCCTATCGACCCATTATCCTGGAAACATTTCAGCCAATCAGCTTCCATGGTTTAGATGAGCAGGAGAATACACATTTACTTTGTGGACTGAGACGACTCAACAAAATTGCAGAGGTAAAACGAGATGAAATATGCCAAGGATGTGGGCCTTTTTTCTGACATAGTTTTATACTGTAGGCCAGTGTTAACAAAGTCAGAGTCTTGGTTGACGCAGAGTACACTTACATGAACCCAGCCTTCTCTCTGGTTACCATAGCAATGATGAAAAAATTTAACAAAAATGGTGCCTGGATTTGGAACACATACCAATGTTATCTCAAGGTAATGCGAATCAATTTTGAACACACTTGAAATAATAGCTGTTTAATTTAATAAAGTGGTTGATTGAATGTTTTTATACCAGGAGTCCAGGTCCCTGATCCAAGAAGCCATCAGTCTTTCAAAAAAGGAGGGATTCTCTCTGGGGGTCAAATTGGTGAGAGGAGCCTATATGGATAAAGAGAGGAAACTCGCACAGAAGGAGGGCAGACACAGCCCTATTCATAACTCTTGGGAAGATACCAATGACAGGTAAGAGTTCTCAGTTTTATATTTTTACCTACAAAAGTTTCAAACTGATTTTTTTTTATGCTCAGTTATAATGACTCACTTAATGCCATGCTGGAGGTAATCTCACAACAACCTGAACACTACAGAATCATTGTGGCCACACACAACGAGAAGTCAGTCAGACTGGCTGCACAAAGGTTAGACAACTTTTTTTTTTCCTTGGGCAGGTAAAAAAAGAAGTAATCAAAAAGTTATTTGAGGAGTGGCTTGTGCACTGATTTGCAGCGGAAATGCCTTATTTATCCATGTTTGCCTACAGAGGATGAGCATATGTACATTTCAACTTGATTTAAAGTCTGGGAATGATACAAGCCACAAGCCAAACCTGATTATGACAAGACTTGAACAGCATGTATTTCATACTTTCAGGATGGAAGAGCTGAGCATAAACAAAGACAGTGACTCAGTTTGTTTTGGTCAGTTGCTGGGTATGTGTGACCATGTCTCCCTCACTCTGGGTGAGCTCATTGCTGTTAAAAAATATTTTTGAGAGAGAAGGGTAATTACATGCTTAAATGATGCCCCTTATGTTGCAGCTAAAGAGGGTTATGCCATTTACAAGTCTGTACCATATGGCTCTGTGGATGACACCCTCCCGTACCTGGTGCGCAGGGCTCAGGAAAATCGCACAGTGCTGCAGGGAATCCGCAAAGAGAGAGACCTCCTAAGGCAGGAGCTGCGCCGAAGACTGAGGAACAGACTGAACACTGCATAAGCCAAAAACGAACTCTTGTGAAATTAATCAATGATGGTGTCCTTTCTACTCCACATTTTGCATCCCAAAAAATTTGGTTTAAAAACTTGTAGCTGTACTTTTTATTGTAATGCTGCAGAAGATCCTGAGATACTCAAGTAAATATGTTGCTCTTGAATCTACTTTTACTGACGTAGTGACAAAGTTGAGAGAAAAAAAAAACTCCAAAAGTTGTAAATTGTTTATTAGTTTTTTGTGAACTTATTCTTATTAACTTACTGACAGTTTCAAGTACTACACTCAGCAAGGATCCTTTTTCAACTTTAAAAGCACTTCACCTAAAACACTTCATAGTATTTTGTGGTTGACTAAAATGAAGTGCACAACACAGGTCAAAGTTGTTGGAATGAACAGCAATGAAATCCAGTCAAAGCTTAATAATTGCTTTGGTTTTGATTTCTGTAGCCTCCTCTCTGATAGCCGCCCTGTTTCTGCTGGTAAGATCCTTTTTGATCTGTAAAAACATCATCCAAATGAAAAAAGAAAGGCAATATAAAATGTCAACAGAAACAAACTGATGTCTTGTTACCTCTCTGATAGCCTTGTTTTTGTTGATAGCCTCCTTTTTGATCTGTAACACAAAATCATTTCTTTAACCTGACATTCCAACAACAAGAATTTACAAAAAAGGACTGAACATACCTCTGTTGAAGTACCCGCCGTACACGCCTTGTTTCAGGTCAAAGACACGCTCGTTGTTCTCCACAAGGCTGCCCAGTTTTTCGGCGAGCTGCAGTGCCATGTTCTGCAAAGACGTGGGCTCTGTACGGTGCATCACCACTGTCTGAGTGGGCTGGTCCAGAGATGCCTGAAAGTACACAAGTGTGCTTTTAGTTATACACAAAATGTACTTTGTATGGGATCAAATTAGAAACTCGGGACTCACCATCAACTCCTCATTGATGATCATTTTACTGATGATGCTGTGTACTGTGGAAATCTCCAGCTCAAACATGTCTGACAGTGTCTCCATGCTACAGCACAATCACAAAACATTATAATTCTCTTTAAATAATCTCCAAATAAAATCAACAGCCTACCTGATGGAGTCATACACGCTGCTGTATGTGAACAGGTAGGTCCTCAGTGACTCCTCCTGGATTTTCCTACACCAATACACAAATCAACAAAATTACAAATAACCATAATACAAATTAGAAAAGACAATCAAAGCAAACTAGATAATGACCTGACAAGCATTTCTCGGACTCTCTGCGTCTCAGGAAAAAGGTCCCACACCTTGCTGTTCATCTTCTCATTGATAATGAAAGAGTGACAGGTTCTCCAGTCTCCCATCTTCATGGCTTTACTGGCAGCCACCACATGCTCCCTCATGCTCTCTGGAGGTCCTAAAAATACAAACAAAGCTTGTCAGTTTCATACATATTCCTTTAGGAAACATGGTAGATTGTAGCAGAGAGGCATACCAAGCAGGGGCTGTCTCTCTCCCACTCGGAGCTGGTGGTGGAACTGCTTGCTGATCATTCTTCTGCGGGCATCAAACTCGTGTGCGGCCATGTACGGGATCTCCAGGAGCATAGCAGACACCAGGTACACACACTCCAGTAGCTCAAGGTTAATGTGCATGTGGAAGGGAACCTAAAGAACAAGTTGGCATAATACAAGCGCTGGTGGAAGCGTTTTTGTCTTATTTGACAGTAAGTGAAAATGAATTTGTCCACTGAGCTTTCCCTTTGTAAAAAAATATGTAAAGAAGTTAACAATACTAAGAAACCAGAGTAATATTCTGAATTCAAATCATTTAAATTCATGTACATATTAATTTTTATACTAGTCCACAGAGAAATAAAGGTCTTACTTGTCTTCTCTTTTCAATTTTCTCCTGCTCAGCGTTCCTTTCCTGCATGTTTCTCATGAGCAGTCCCTGCCCTAGGAGTTCTTTGGCACGGCCCGATGACTGGATGTCCAGCAAAGCATTGTGGGCATCTTTAATCATGCCTTGACGGAAAGCGCAGATTCCCAGTTGGACCATAGTTCTGTTATAAAGAATCTAGAGAGAGGGCCATTATGTCACTTGTATATTAAATTGTAATACGTTTTTGAGTTGTGAGTTTATAGCCCTAGCTATACCTGCACAGGGGGGTCTGCATGCTGGATGTTGTCCTGCAGGTGGCTCATGAGCATCAGGTCTCGTGCCTGGTACCAGCGGGAATGCAGTGCATGATGGTAGATGTGGCACAGGATAGCACACGTACGGATACGGTCAGTGCGATCCTTTGCGTAAATGAATTTGCAGAGACGGTCCATGATCACAGCGCTATCCTCGCCTTCGCTCTCCTCCTGATCCTGTTCAGACTAGAAATCATACAAAAAAAAAAAAACACTGTCAGAAACATCACTAATCACAGGTAATGCAATTATTACAGTCAGTTTCTAACCTTGGTCTCTCCCTGGAGGCCGAGGCTGCGTCTGTGAGCTTTGTAGTCAAATTTGTAGTATGTGTGCATGATCCTCCGCAGGTACACACGGCAAATCTCCTCAGTGCTCCCCTTGTTTTCCAAGTATGTGAGCAGGCGGTCAATGATGCCACAGACCCGACCCTCATCCTTCAGATTATCCACATACTCTGTTGGAATAATACATAAACTTTAGTCACTAGTGATAAGAGACAGCAGCAAAAACATAATTCCAAACCTTGGGAGTGTGGGTCTGTGTTTTGCATGATTTTAGTAAACTCTTCATCCATCCTTTCCACGAGAGTTAAGATGCAGCCTCTCACCCTAAAAGGCTGTTAGGCTCAATTATTATCATGTTTTAAATGTTGGTGGTTTTTAAACTAAAACAGACTGATAAATATATTACCTGGTCTGAGATAGCTAGGTTCTCACTGTCCTCGGCTATATTCTCTCCAA
Source organism: Paratrypauchen microcephalus (assembly GCA_036785185.1). NCBI lineage: Eukaryota > Metazoa > Chordata > Actinopteri > Gobiiformes > Gobiidae > Paratrypauchen > Paratrypauchen microcephalus. The sequence continues at coordinate 1,607,015 of JAVJIX010000190.1, forward strand.
TAAAGATGTTGTTGTTTTCAAACAGAATATCCAGGAGCTCATCAATGCACTCCAAACACTTCTTCCACATATCAGGCTAAAATGCAAAAAGTGTTTCCAAATAATGCTTCAATATTTGCAGTCTTATATTTTTACCTTATCATTTTTGAAAACATGTATATTTGCGTAATACCGACCTTCATGAAGGCTGCCAAGTTGGGATTGTAGTCATACAGAGAAGCAACGATGTTGAACTTGATTTTAACCAGGATTCCCTGACCCAAGTTATTCTCTGCTGCAATGCCTGCTAGAGCATGTAGTAATTCAATTTGAGCAGCCCTGTTAAAGAGTTTTATTAGTAATTTATTTTGTAGTATTTCATATACTCATTTGAATACACGTGAATATAACATTGTTACCTGTCTGTACCCTTTTTGCCTCTTGCCTGCAGAATCTCATTCAGTTTCTTAACCACAACAGCAGTGTTGATTTCAGTTCCCTTGGCAAACATTTTAGGTTTTTCCTGAAATAAAAAAGGCATCCCAAATCATCAACAGTTATAAAAGTAGAACAGTGGTGAGTGATCTTTCACAATTTTAATTTATATATATTTAACTGTTTATTTAATCATTTAGTGTGTTCTGTGTTTATTTTATGTGATATAAATGAATAAATGACAGGGTGGTATATTTATCATGCATTTCTTCATAAGCCTACATCAAAAAGATGACAGTGGAGTCTCACCTTGACGAGAGGGACACCACCCTTTACTTTCTCCCAGCCTCCTTCCACCTCCTCTCCATCCCCCTCCTCAGGCTCCTCTTCAATACGCTCCTTCTTCTTAATCTTCTTTTTTTTCCCAACTTTCTTTTCTGCACCCTTGTCAAGCTCCTGAGTTCTATTGGCCAACAATTTAACATTAAAATGGTTTAAGGTTAAATTCTTTTTCAAGCTCATCTTTCAAACCTAAAAGTTTTCCAGTGATACAAATACAATAAATATAAAATTACTTCTTGAGGAAGACAACAGCTAATGAAGAGCTCTTTCCCTCCCCTTCATCTGAGCTCTCACTGCCACTGCCGACAGAGTCTGAACTCCAGTCTTCATCATCTTCGTCATCTTCATCGCTGGATGACGACTCATCCTATTAAAAAAATAATAATAATTTGACCTCCTGAAAAAAAAAAAAAAAAAAAAAAGTCCAAGTCAGTCCAACTGTTGAACTGTATGGCGGCCATTACCCCTGATCCTTTGGCCCCTTTGAGGAACTTGCTGGCATCTGGAATTCCATCAGGTTTTTTCTTTAAGAAGCTCTGTGCGGTGAGTCTTTCCTTGGGTTCATCTGATTCGCTTCCAGAAGAGTCACCTGCAAGATTTTAGATGTGGAGTCATTTTGTTGCCGCTTTAAATTTATTACTATGTACTGTACAGTGAACCCTCGCTGTATCGCGGTTCACTCTTCGCGGCCTCGCTGTTTCGCGGATTTTTTTTTCCAATTTTTTTTTTTTTTTTTTTTAATTGTGTAACTTTTTTTTTACAGTGTAACATTCTGTCCTGCGCCCTGATTAGCTAAGAGACTAGACCAGGACTAAACCAGGTCTAAAGCAGGTCTAAACCAGGACTAAACCAGGTCTAAACCAGGACTAAACCAGGTCTAGACCAGGGATGGTAGGGACAGAGTCTCAGATTTCCTTCACGAGAGCGCCTGGGTGACAGGAGGTGTGGCCTTTGTTTACTTGCACGAGCCATGGAAGAGAGTGCGAGCCGGACCATGGAAGAGCCAAGAATCAACATGGACTCTTCCAAGAATCAACATGGACGGGCCCGCTGCGGCGTCCGGGGGAGCCGCAGCGGGGAGAGGACACTCGCGCGCACTGTGGAGACAGTGGCTCTTCCCCGTGAGAGGACGAGAGGACGAACCCGGCCCCGTCCTAGAGAGCTGTGGAGTATTGGCGACGCATTGATAGCGGTCTGATTTTGGAGCCGGGGTGAAATGCAACCAACTCTTGTGAGCGCAGGTTGGTCTTACCTGGTCTTGTGGTGCTCAGAGGCGTCTGTTAGCGGTTCGGCTCTGTTAGCAGTGGCTTGAGTCTTGCCCAAAATGATATCCAGGTCGCTTTCCACTCGACTTTCGCACATGGCATGGATATGTGGTACCAAAACAAACGCACGTGCCCGCGCGCACGTGCCCGCGCGCACGTGCCCGCGCGCACGTGCCCGCGCGCACGTGCCCGCGTGTCACGTGCCCCCGCCCCACTATTAATATATTTTAATGAAAATCTACAAAAGTTTGAGTGTTTAAACAAGAGAAAAATGTGAGAAAATGTTAATACCAGTCTCAGAAAGGTGTATAATGTGTCTGGTGAAGCGTTTTCAGCCTTAAAACATGTAGAATAATTGTAAAATATAAAATTGTCCTACTTCGCGGATTTCACTTATTGCGGGCTATTTCTGGAACCTAACCCCCGCGATAAACGAGGGTTCACTGTATTATAATTTTACCAGAATCTGCAACTTCCTTTTCCTCCTCTTCATCAGCAGATTCTTGGGGATTCTAAAACAAGATGCAATGTTTTTTGTATATAGTCCAAAGAATGGAAATCTAGAAAGGAAATATAACCTACCTCTTTGTAAGCAGCTATTTCTGTTTCATAATCCCTGTTGTATTTGCGAATCTTTTGACGCAGTGTACTTAAGGCCTTTGCATTATTTTTGTTCATTTTCTTCTTGCCCTCTTTGTCTTCCCAAAGCTGTAAAGATGTTCATTATTTTATTACTATGTATAAACACAATGCTAATTAAAAACTGAGGAAATATGAACCTGATTGAGGTAGTCTTCTAGGTCGGCCAGGAGGCGGATGTAGAAAGAAGGCACTCCCTCCTTGTCCACTATATTCTTGCTTTTTGTGAACGCTCGACATAACTGCTCAAACTCCTCCAGACATTTGGACATGTCACGGATCTTCATGGCATTGCGAATTGTCTTGATAAGATTTGTCAACTCCTCAAATCTAGGATTTGAATAAATGAGATAATTGAATTGTGAAAATAAATTCAATTAGTAAAGTTTAAATTTGAATATAGAAAATTTAATATAACAAACCTTTTATCCTTTGCACTGCGCACAACCCGTTTAGTGTCCTCCTCATCATCACTAAGCAGCAAAGCCCTGGCAACAAAATGAAAGGGTTTATAAAAACTTAACAGGTGGATATATGTCATAAATATAATGAACTGACGGCTTGAAGGTGGTTCCAGGGGCTTTGGGCGCAATCTCTTCCCCAGACGAGGATTCCTCTGACTCACTGTCAGAGCCGGTAGCAAAGAAACGCGACATTTCTGAAGAGGGGCCTTAGTCTGTAAAAACAGAAAATCAGAAGATGTTAAGTTATTACTAATTTTATTTGAATTTACTAAAACTCAATTGAACTGTGCAATAGCTAGATTTCAGCAGCAAGTATAGTAGTAGAAAAACCATAGCAGGTTATTATGCTGCAGTCTGAATGCATCTGTACAGCGTTCCTGTACATTTGTAAAGATGCAAATAAGTAGTGACACTTAAAAAACATCTGGCAAGTGTTTTATATTCAACCTAAATCCTGTGCTCAAGCAATATAACATTTAACTCAGACAAATCAGACTGCCCTCCTAAAAGAGGTCAAATTGTAATTGATAAGGTTACACTCCGAGACTCAAACGCAGATTGGTATTGTACCCGGCTTATCCAACCCCAAACTTTATCCACTACTAATCAAAGGTGACAGATGGTAAGGATGGACTTGTTATAAAACAGTGAGGTAGACTAGAATGTGACTAGAATACAGCCAAACCAGTTTGAACGTACATTCGAAGAGACTTTTCCTGAATTGACTTAGAAGCAAATAACATCAATATGGCGCTTTAGCCACAAGCTAATCCACCAGTCCGCATGTTTCATCCGCAAAAATGACAGAATATAAAACAGTCCTCTACCCAAATGAAGAATGATCCTCGCGTAATACACTTACCTAGGTTTTAGTGAAATGACTCTTGATGAGTTTCTGCTGCTTTTCGGTGATATATAAATCCAGTTTTGCAGTTAAAAGGCGTGCTACAGCCTCGCCGGGCGCCTGCGTCAGGTAAAGGAAGTACGTAACAACCAGGCCAGGCTGATCGTGGTGCTTGTGAGAGCGCCCACTAGCGCTAAAGTGTTAAAATTAACTAAAGTTACAGAAAAATAAAATTACTTTGAAATTTAAAATTGATTGAATAAAAAAAACAAAAAAACATATGTTCATTGCTATATTATGTATGTATGTATGCATAATTTGTTGCTTTGTATAGCAAAGATTTATTTAATGGTAATGTTAAGGTAAAACTAGTATATATGATAAAAGGAGAAATTCATTTGAGGACAGTGAGGTTCAGATCTTGGCCAGGGAAAAGAATTGGTTTGAGAGGGGAGTTAAAGAGGCTATTTAAAAAAAAAAAAATTAAATATATATATTTTTTTTAAGAGAATCCTTCTTTAAACAGAAATGGTGGAGTCAGACATAATTTGTCTCCCATCTATAATTCCATTCTCAAACCTAATCAAAACAAACAAAAGAAACAATAGGGCTAGCCAGGTCAGGGCCAGAGGTGTGAAAGACAGTCATTTAGGGGTTGAATAGGTATGCTAAACTAGACGCCAGAGAAACAAAGACAGAAACTCAAAAGCAAATAGGCGAGATAGTTTCAGAGGAATTTCATTGTAGGTAGCTCCTCCCTGCAGCAAATAAGCAGTGTCCTTCAGCACTCTAACCAGAACTGACGAAGCCTCTCGGATGAGCGGCGAAACGTTTGACCAAATAAACTTTGTCCAGTTGACAAATTGAATTTCTCCTTTTATCATGGATTCTACCTGGACGACTGAGGGATTCTTCACGTAAAACTAGTATAGCAATACGTAATGTAAAGATTTTATTAACCAATAATATACATTACAAGTAACAATGCTTTGTTAGAACAGAATTGTTGCCACATTATATTAATAAAAGTCAATTGATTCTATTCACATTGTAAATCTTTAGGTTGCTGGATCTTTTTTGGTCCATTTCAGAAGTTCTGAGAAAATACAATTTTTAGTCAAGAATGCATCACCTTCAATAATAAATTACATTCATCAGTAGAAATACCTTCTTTTAATTGCTTAATTTCTTCATCTTTCAATTTGAGCTGTTCCTGAAGCAAACTGCAGGTGAAACAACCTGGTGATATAAATTATCGTTATTTTAAAAAAAAGAAAAGAAAAAAAAGAAAGAAAATTACACACACACACATTAACTTTATGTGTATATGTGTATGTATATATGTATGTATAGATGGATAGATAGATAGATAGGTTTGAAGAGCATATTCTACCATGTTTTGGAGGTTTGACGGGTAAGGTTCTCTGGCTGTGTGGAGGAGGCTTTAGGCTTTTGGCTTTGGCCGTGTCTGAAGAAGCTGCAGATGCATCAACATTACTGGATGGCAAAGGAGCATCTGAAAAATAGTATGGCTTGGCATTAATAACTACATTAAATAGATTGGGTGATAGATCAATTACCCAATTACCCATCTTTTTCTTCTTTGCTGCTGGTAAAGCATCCGTTTTGGGTAAAGGATGTTTCCTGGCTGGTAAAGTGGTCTTGGCCACAGGGTTGCTGCCTATGTAAAAGAATATGTTGTTTATACATCTGGTAGGAACCAACCAACAGAGACACATTTACATGTACCTCCAACAGGTTTATCAGAGCTTGAAGGGACTGAAGACACGCTTTTTGTCTGAGGTGGTTTGAGGCCGTGTCCTGCTCTATGAATGGCTGGGGGTATGCTGCTCGCTGATGGTTTTTGTAGGCCAGGCACAGGCTGCTTTAATGCTAAAGTAGCTAAAATATAAAAAAAAAACTTATAACATTACAACTCTGAAAAACATAATAATAGACACTCACTTATTTCGTTCCTTCCAAACAAACCCAAAGGAATCAATAAGAAAAAACTCTTACCAGCTGTTGTGGATCTCAAATTATAGGATCGTGTAATTTCTGTGGTCTTAGATGAAAACATAAATTTGATTATCAGAACAACAATGTATGAGATTCATTATGGTCAACATAATAACAAAACTATACCTGTTGAAGGATTTGACCAGTGTTTGTTTTCATTGGCTGGCCATAAGTTGGTAAATGATGACGTTTTAGAAGAAAGGCTCCAGTCTTGAACTTTGGAAGCAGTGATGGTGGTTTCATGGGGAGCATATTTTGTCTTATGGTAGGCTGGGGCAAAAAAGTCTTCTTGTCACACACAATATTTGAAGGTACTTCTGATTTTACCTGAACAACTGGCTTATTGGTTTCTTCTCCATATAGCTTCTTCTGTGCCACTGCAGTTTTGCCCTCTTCTCTTTCTACAGTAAAATTGAATGCCTTAGTGGTGGGCATTGGTGTTGATGTAACCAGTGGGTCAGATTTAAAATCAAATGTGTTATCCAAACTGAAAGTGTTAGCTTTGTGGTTCTCGATAAAAATGTCATGATGAATGATTGAATCACAAAGAGGCTGTTCCTTAGCTTTCCCACTGCCAGCACTGCACCCAAGAGAGCCAAAGTTGTCTTCCACTGGTGTGTTGACATGAAAAGTGCTCTGTTGAGGCTCAGATGGTTTAACATTAGAATCCCTGGATGACTGAGGGATTCTACACACATTAGAATCTGTGTTTGCTTGTATATTTTCACACAATATCTTTGGAGGATTGGGCTCAGTGGTTCTCAAATTTTTCACTGGGGAAGGAGAGGACTTTTCTGGTGTGACATGCTGCTTGTCACCCTTTGCTGTTGTTTCTGTATAAGTTATTGTCCCATTTGGTTTGTTTTCAAATGTGCTCTGAAGACTTGCAATTGAGGTACCGGCTTGTTCTGAAATTGTACTTCCACCAGAGTCCTTTTCAAATGTCTGATTTTGCATAGCACAATTTTGGCTACATTTCGGACCTGAGCAGTTTTGATTTAAAACAAGGGAAGATTCTGAGGTCATCTGCTTTGTGCTCATATTAGTGTTTTTGTTTTCTGCTGCGAGTGAACTGCAACTATCTGTTGGAAGATCCAGTGTTCTGTTCTGTAGGTCTTGCACTGCAGCATTAGTTGGGCCCTGAACAGTAGTAAATGTGCTGTTTAGGGATTCAGTTTTGTTTAGGTTTTTTCCCTCTGTGTTCTCAGAAATACAGCTTGGCTCCTCTCCAGGTGAGGTATTGGCAGGTTCAACTTGAAGCTCAGAAGTGACATTTTTAGAGTTACAACCTGTATTAGATGCAATTAAATCACATGTAATGTTTATTGAAGTTTCAGCAGCTCCTTGACTCTTTTCCAGCTTTTGTGTACTATTTTCTGATGATGATTTACTGCTTTCTAAAGTGCTGCTCATAGAAATATCCTGGGTGACTTGAAGTTGGATCTTTTTAACATCTTTCACAATGCTATCAGATACTCCACTTTCTGAACTTGAATGGGTTAAATTTCTAGTGAAACTTGTTGATTTTTTTCCCAGAGAAAATTGGCTTACTTCTAGTTTTCCAGTTTTTGATAACATCATTTCACATGTGTCCAAAGTTCTGTTTTTTGGTAAGCAATCATCAGATGTCTCCAAGATTTGGGTTTCTTTTTCTGAGATAACACAACTTGTATAAGGCTTGGGGGTTAGAGTAAGACTCCCTTTTGAAGTTATTTCTACATCATCTTCAATTGGCATTTTAGGTGTCTCTGGTTGACAGATTGGAGTACCAGGTACACTGTCTGAATGTACCGAGCCTTGTCTTGTCAGGGGCATAGTGGAATCACATGTATCATCCAAAAGTGTCATTTCGGGGAGGATTTCATCATGAAGCCAGGGAATAGGGGTCAGAGTAGGACATAGCTTTGAGTTGAGGTTTACATCTAAAACTTGCAGGGGTTTCTTAAACTCTTTAACAATAATCGAAGTACTAGGTGCACTGTCGCATTGAGTATTTCTTGTAACATTCATGGTTGAGTCACATGTTACGTCAAGCAGGGTGATTTCTGGGAGGTTTTCATTTAGCACAGAGCAGCCATGGTTTTCTTTATCAGCAAAAGATAATATTGAAGCACTATTTGGTTTAGCCAGGCCATTATTAAAAGAGAAATTTGGATGTGGAGAGGGACATTTATTTCCAATATTGAGATATTTCAAAATTGGAGTCAGAGCAGACTGCAGACCAGACAAACATGGCTTCCCCTTGTCATTAAGAGTTGATGTTGGAGTTGTAGGGCCGGTTTCACTCAAAACTGATGCAGGGGGGACATTCTCACAACATTCTTCATCCTCTTGTTTCTGTTTGGCAAAAGATGATGTTTCTATAGTCTGACTGGCCATGCTGTAATAATACTAGTGTCCCACCAAAAATATATTTTCTAGTTTATTCAGGTAGGTCTTCCAACCAGCACGTCTTAGAATCTTCCTGAGATTTCTCACTATAAATGAACAAAACATATTTTATCGAAAATATTAGGGGTACAAATTTAGTTCAGTCCTAATTCTTATAGACAGTTTACTGGCATTTTAGTAGCAATTCAGCAAACGACCTAAATTACTACACTGCATTTTAGTTAATATTTCGCAAAGCTGTAAGGAGCTGTCCATAGATAAAATTGTTACATTGACTACAACTATTGCCAACCACGAGTAACTCAGAAAAAATATGCCATAAATTAGCGATTGTTTACGTCTATGTTAGTCGTTGAATTGTATTATGTATGTAGAAAGTAAGATATCATAGCTGTAAACTTTGTTGTTTTCTCTGCTAGAGCCATCAGATCATTAACGTCTATGTTAATTTACGTCTAACACAGGTACTAGCAAATAACTAGCTACTTACCATTCCACACAGACTTTGTCGCATGAATCACGTTTGTCAGAGCTTAAAACATAGCGCTCGATCGTTGTTTAATTGCCAACAAAACATAAAAATATCCATAAAAATGTAACCAAAGCTTTAAAGCACGTATGACGGCAATAACAAAAGTTTTGAATCTGTGCCGTCAGCTCAGGCTTAGCCAATCACAACACGGCACGGGCTTACTCTACGTTCAGTCGAGTCAACCCAGGATGCTCACATTGCCGCTTAGTTGTTTTCCAAAGAACTACACAATCCACTTCATGCAATACACGTACATCATGCATTCAATGTACTATACAAATAAAATAAATGGTGCTTTATTAGGCTTTATTACCGTGTCCTGGAAGGGCCATATAGAGATGCGCCACACAAAATAATTTGCAAAAAGGTTTATTGAAAAACAAGATTGCAGGTATGATAAATTGTACAAAATCTTTCCCCTTAGGGACAATAATAGAAGCCAAGTCGCCTACAGATTTAGTATTTATCTTTTTAACATAACAAATTAAACATCTGTAATTATTAATTATACAATTTACAAAACACATTAAACTGTACATAACATACATATTTTAAAATGTAGAGCTATAAACATTTATTCTTTAGTTGTTTTCTTCAGCTTGCTTTTGAGTTCAGACATCAATGGATTTCCAAAACTGTAGAAAAAAAAAAAAATCATACACAGATATAACAGATACATTATTTCATATTCAACTAAAGCAACGTAAAGTATAATTAATTTACCCTGGTTGACTTGGAAGCATCCATTTAGGTCTTTGTTGTGAGTGCACAGGCTTGAGCTTATCTCCATCCTCCAAAATTGCTTTTGTTTCCTATAAATACCATAATATGTTTAATTACCATTTGCCAAAAAAAACAAACAAACAAACAAACAAAAAACATTCACATCCATACCTGAGTTGCTTTGGTTTCCTCTTCTATTGCTTTCTTTGTCTTTTTTAAAACAGGGATGCCAGTTCCAAGGCCTAGTAAAAAAAAAATACAACAAATTATACTATATACATTATCTGCTACATGCTTATTTTACACATCTTAATAGTTAACTATTGAACCTGGTAGTTTAATCCCGATGCCCAAGCCGCCCATAGGAACACCAGCAGAGACACATGATGCCGGAGGTTTAGACGGTGAAGGTTCAAGTGATGGTTTATGCAACAGTGAACGAAAATCTTTAGGTGGTCTCACTCTTGGATTTTTGACAGCAATTCTTGACTTTTGCAGAGTAAAGTCAAGCTCACTTAAATTTACCTGAAAATACCAAGACATTAATTTCACATATAGACATGATTACAATTTAAATAGATTCAGATACCTTATTGATATGTTCTACTTCACTCTCTTCAGAGTCTTGCAATGTTTCCACTTTTGAATTGTCTTGTAAAAGAAACTGATATACTTCGGTTTCAGACGTTGTGTCAGTTGTATTTTTTATTTCACTTAAAGAGTCAGATTGATCCTTTGACAGTGTCTCTGGTTCAGAAAGCATTGCCGATATTGTAAATGGCTTAACATCTGTCTGAATTGAAAATGCATTATTGTCTTGCATTACAGGAGTTGACATATACTCTATGCTGTCAATATTTTGTGCTGTTATAGCTTCTTCTTCTTCTCCATCATTTGTGTTTTTTCGTGTGCCAAAATCTTCTCTCCATGGCATTTCTAACTCAAGCTCTGCTATAGAACTTTCATTTAAGTCCTCAGATTTATTTAATGCACAATTTACATTAATAATCTGCTCTTCTTTTAGTAATTCCTGTTCCTCTTTATTGCATTCGTGTTGCATTGCCCCCATGTCCACAGACAGGTCCAAAAAACCTGACTCAGTTGTAGATAAAGATACATTGACGTCACATGTTATGCTTAATTCAGGAATTGACTCTACTTTCTCTTCTTTTGGCAGGTCACACTGACTATCCCCATGGCCTTGGTCTGCTTCACGCACTTCAGAGCTCTCGATTGAAGTGTGCTGTATCCACAAATCAAGAATTTCATCCTCAATCACATCATCAAATATCTGCTCTATCACACATTTTTGGTGTTCATCTTTGACTGATAATGCGTTTAGTGAGATTTCATGATGGACAACATCAGGTATTACATTGTCCTTTGACACAGTCATACAATGTTCATGTACATCTTCATCTTCATCTGCAGATCCTAATTTCACAGATTCACTAGAGCCATCAGTTATCATTTTCACCATTGTGGCTTCTTCCTCAAATGTAAACAAGCCTTCCTCTATAGCCGAAAGGTCCTTCCTTGTAGTTTGCATCTCTATAAATGGTCTTTCCATTGTCTGTAGGTTGCATTCCTTTTGATCCAAAAAGATACCATTCTGAAATCCAGTTTGGATTTCCAGACCATCATCAACAGTGTCAGTATCACTTAAATCTTTCCCCATTTCAAATCCAATCTCCCTTTCAGCTTCTTTTAGATCTTCTTTTTTCTCCTCCACATCTTCTGAGACAAAATTAGTCTCAAAGTTTGTGTATTCACTTGCCGTTTTCATAAGGTTATCTGGTAGTTGGGTGTTCTCTGCAATATGCTCCTCCAAACTGTTCTTGATGAGCTCTGTTTCCATAAGATCTTCTAAAGTGTCCACTCCTTTGTTAGTGCCACTGTTTTGAAGGCGTTTTACAGCTCCACTCTTCACCTCTTCTTGTAATAGGGAGGTCTGATTTTCCCTGCAATTTCCTACTTCCAGGAACCTTTGTGTAGCACTTCCAATGTCAGACTCATTGTTGTAGTCAGGAACTTCCTCTCTGCTTTCCTTATATGAATACGGACGCTCCTGCCCTTCACGCTCACCCGGGGGAATATTTTTAAATGCAATAGCCAGTTCCTGTGTAGGCCCTCCTTCATTTTTGATTGTAACACAAAACCTTCCCATGGAACTGTCCATTTTACTGGAGGCAGGATTAGGTATGGAAAATGTTCTTTCCAAATCTAAATCAAATCTAGAAACTGTTTCTAAACCAACATTTGCTGCATCTTCCATATTTGATGTTATAACTTTTATTTTAAGATCACTGTTGTCACTTTCTTCTTCAACAATATCTTGTTCCATTTTGCCAAGCTTCTTATTTTCTCTGTTGTCATATGATTCCTCGTTTCTATCAGCAGCTGTGTACTCCTGTTTGCTTGTAGATGGCTCAACCTCTTGTATAATGACACATTCATCTGTGACCTGGTCTTTACTATACTCATCTTGATTGTCTAATATGCTCAATGTTTCTGTTTCCAAACCCCCCAAAATGTGCTCTTTATTTAAATCATCTTCGTTCATATCCTTTGATTTTTCAGTGCTGCTTTTACCATACAGTTGACTCATATCTTGATCTGTATTTAGGGCAGGGCATGTTTCTTTAGCATTGTCTCCATACTCAGTATCAACCATTGCATTTTGGGTTGTCATGTTATCATTGTAATATTCTGTAATTTCATCTTTATGAATTTCACTTTCTTTCTGATCATTTTCTGATTTATCATTGGCAGTGTCATCAATTCTATTAACGAGTGTGAGCTCCTGTTTTTCATCCTCTTCCAGCACAATGACATGATCTTTATCGGACACTGAAGATTCCACGTCAGACAGTCCTTCCAGGTTTCCCATGTCTGGATTATTTTGTGTCATAACCATATCATCTTTATTCCTATCATGAACTTCATTTTTGTCGTCTCGTTTGCTCATATTTTCTGTTTCCAAAACCAAAGAAGTGTGTAGTTTGTTTAAATCATCTTTGTTCATATCCTTCGATTCTTCAGTGCTGCTTTCATCATTGACCATCTCCAAAGTGTATTGTGGAATCATATCTTGATCTTGGTCTTGGCCATCGTCATTTTTTGTAATTTCTTCTTTCTGAAATTCCTTTTCTTTCTCATAATCTTCTGATTTAATATTATCAGAGTCATCAGTTGTATATAAGACGGGACATTCTTTACTTTCTTTAGCATTGTCTCCATCGTCAGTATCAAACATTGCATTTTGGTTTGTCATGTTGTCATTGTAATGTTCTGTAATTTCACTTTCTTTCTCATCATTTTCTGATTTAACATTTGCAGAGTCATCAATTGTATTAGCGAGTGTGAGCTCCCGTTTTGCATGTTTGTCATCCTCTTCTAGCACAATGACATGATCTTTGTTTAAATCATTTTCATTCATATCGTTTGATTCTTCAGTGCTGCTTTCATCTTTGACCACCTCCAAAGTGTATTGTGGAGTCATATCTTGATCTCGGTCTTGGTCATCATCATTTTCTGTAATTTTTTCTTTTTGAGTTTCCTTTTCTTTCTCATAATCTTCTGATTTCACATTTGCAGAGTCATCAGTTGTATTAGCGAGTGTGAGGCCCTGTTTTTCATCCTCTTCCAGCACAATGACAAGATCTTTGTTTAAATCATTTTCATTCATATCGTTTGATTCTTCAGTGCTGCTTTCATCTTTGACCACCTCCAAAGTGTATTGTGGAGTCTTATCTTGATCTCGGTCTTGGTCATCGTCATTTTCTGTAATTTCTTTATTTTGAACTTTCTTTTCTTTCTCATAATCTTCTGACTTGACATTAGCAGAGTCATCAGTTGTATTAGCAAGTGTGAGCTCCTGTTTTTCATCCTCTTCCAGCACAATGACATGATCTTTATCGGACACTGAAGATTCCATGTCAGACAGTCCTTCCAGGTTTCCCATGTCTGGATTATTTTGTGTCATAACCATATCATCTTTATTCCCATCATGAACTTCATTTTTGTCGTCTTGTTTGCTCATATTTTCTGTTTCCAAAACCAAAGAAGTGTGTAGTTTGTTTAAATCATCTTTGTTCATATCCTTCGATTCTTCAGTGCTGCTTTCATCATTGACCATCTCCAAAGTGTATTGTGGAGTCATATCTTGATCTTGGTCTTGGCCATCGTCATTTTTTGTAATTTCTTCTTTCTGAAATTCCTTTTCTTTCTCATAATCTTCTGATTTAATATTATCAGAGTCATCAGTTGTATATAAGACGGGACATTCTTTACTTTCTTTAGCATTGTCTCCATCGTCAGTATCAAACATTGCATTTTGGTTTGTCATGTTGTCATTGTAATGTTCTGTAATTTCACTTTCTTTCTCATCATTTTCTGATTTAACATTTGCAGAGTCATCAATTGTATTAGCGAGTGTGAGCTCCCGTTTTGCATGTTTGTCATCCTCTTCTAGCACAATGACATGATCTTTGTTTAAATAATTTTCATTCATATTGTTTGATTCTTCAGTGCTGCTTTCATCTTTGACCACCTCCAAAGTGTATTGTGGAGTCATATCTTGATCTCGGTCTTGGTCATCATCATTTTCTGTAATTTCTTCTTTTTGAGTTTCCTTTTCTTTCTCATAATCTTCTGATTTCACATTTGCAGAGTCATCAGTTGTATTAGCGAGTGTGAGGTCCTGTTTTTCATCCTCTTCCAGCACAATGACAAGATCTTTGTTTAAATCATTTTCATTCATATCGTTTGATTCTTCAGTACTGCTTTCATCTTTGACAACCTCCAAAGTGTATTGTGGAGTCTTATCTTGATCTCGGTCTTGGTCATCGTCATTTTCTGTAATTTCTTCATTTTGAACTTTCTTTTCTTTCTCATAATCTTCTGACTTGACATTAGCAGAGTCATCAGTTGTATTAGCAAGTGTGAGCTCCTGTTTTTCATCCTCTTCCAGCACAATGACATGATCTTTATCGGACACTGAAGATTCCACGTCAGACAGTCCTTCCAGGTTTCCCATGTCTGGATTATTTTGTGTCATAACAATATCATCTTTATTCCCATCATGATCTTCATTTTTGTCATCTCGTTTGCTCATATTTTCTGTTTCCAAAACCAAAGAAGTGTGTAGTTTGTTTAAATCATCTTTGTTCATATCCTTCGATTCTTCAGTGCTGCTTTCATCATTGACCATCTCCAAAGTGTATTGTGGAGTCATATCTTGATCTTGGTCTTGGCCATCGTCATTTTTTGTAATTTCTTCTTTCTGAAATTCCTTTTCTTTCTCATAAACTTCTGATTTAATATTATCAGAGTCATCAGTTGTATATAAGACGGGACATTCTTTACTTTCTTTAGCATTGTCTCCATCGTCAGTATCAAACATTGCATTTTGGTTTGTCATGTTGTCATTGTAATGTTCTGTAATTTCACTTTCTTTCTCATCATTTTCTGATTTCACATTTGCAGAGTCATCAGTTGTATTAGCGAGTGTGAGGTCCTGTTTTTCATCCTCTTCCAGCACAATGACAAGATCTTTGTTTAAATCATTTTCATTCATATCGTTTGATTCTTCAGTACTGCTTTCATCTTTGACCACCTCCAAAGTGTATTGTGGAGTCTTATCTTGATCTCGGTCTTGGTCATCGTCATTTTCTGTAATTTCTTCATTTTGAACTTTCTTTTCTTTCTCATAATCTTCTGACTTGACATTAGCAGAGTCATCAGTTGTATTACCGAGTGTGAGCTCCTGTTTTTCATCCTCTTCCAAAACAATGGCATGATCTTTATCGAACATTGAAGATTCCACATCAGACATTCTTTCCAGGTTTCCCATGTCTGGATTATTTTGTGTCATAAACATATCATCTTTATTTCCATCATGAACTTCATTTTTGTCATCTCGTTTACTCATATTTTCTGTTTCCAAAACCAAAGATGTGTGTAGTTTGTTTAAATCATCTTCGTTCATATCCTTTGATTCTTCAGTGCTGCTTTCATCATTGATCACCTCCAAAGTGTATTGTGGAGTCATATCTTGATCTAAAATTAGGGCAGGACATGTTTCTTTAACATTGTCTCCATCCTTGTTGTTATATGTTGCATTTTGGTTTGTCATATAGTCATCGTCATTTTCTTTCATTTCATTTTCTTCTTTCTGAATTTCATTTTCTTTCTCGACATTTTCTGATTTAACATTTGCAGAGTCATCAGTTGTATATAAGACGCGAAATTCTTTACTTTCTTCAGTGTCGTCTCCATCCTCAGTGTCAAACATTGCATTTTCGTTTGTCATGCTGTCATTATAATGTTCTGTAATTTCACTTTCTTTCTTATTATTTTCTGATTTACCATTTGCAGAGTCATCAATTATATTAGTAAGTGCGAGCTCCTCTTTTGCATGTTTGTCATCCTCTTCAGGCACAATGACATAATCTTTACCAGACATCGAAGATTCCACATCAAACGGTCTTTCCAGGTTTTCCATGTCCATATTATCATCTTTATTGCCTTCATAAACTTCACTAATGTTTTCCTTTGGTTCTTCTGCCTCCAAAATCAAAGTGTTATTCATATCTTCATTGTTCATCTCATTTCTTCTATCAGTCACGTCACGTAGGTACATCTCTATTTTCATTTCCTTTTCATCTGCTCTCTTCACTGCATTTTTGTTGGCATCACATTCTGATTTAACAATTCCATCAGCCTCTATATTTTCCTGTTTCTCTATAATTTGCGCACTCTCCTGCAAATCCATATTATCACTGAGTAGTAGTTTGTCATCATGTTGTTCGTAATGCTCTTGTTCAACAGTTTTTGTGTCTAATTCGCTGGTATTTACTGAATAAGTGTTTTGTATATCAAAACCTTCAGAACATTCATTTGGTTGCTCTTTACTTTGTGGTTTGTGAGTCTCTGAACATACCACTATGTCTATATTGATCATTTTATCCCAACTGTCAACAACTATCTTTGGCATCAACTTTTCATCATTTATTGTTATATCACTGCTTTGTTCAGCATTGTCCATTGTTGTAGTAATGGGCAGGTAAGATGCAGCATTGATTCCAGTTTCTATCTCTTCCTCTCTTTTACCATCATCGTTCTCATTTATTTTCTCATGCTCTTGTAATACATTCTGCCTCATTTCTGGTTGAAGCTCTGATCTGGTGTCCCACAAAACAACAGGCCGTGTCGAGCCAACAGAGGATGCAAGAACAACATGCACTTCTTCCCCCTCTTCAGTGACCATGTGTTTTTTATGGCAACTACCCAAAGGCTCATCATTGGCTGGTGTTGAGTTGGTTTTGTCTGTGTCATTTATTTCGGTGCCATGAGGTTCTGGTCGGAAAAATCTGCCCACAATATCTGTTATGTAGTTCTGTGGAGAAAAAGATAAGATAAGACTTTATTGATCTCACACAGGAGAAATTCACTTGGCACATTAGCTCCAGGCAGTTTAGTGCAAAGAAAGTTAGAACAAAAAGTGCATGCAAACAAGATAAGTATTAATAATAAGATAAGATAAGATAAGCCTTTATTGATCTCACACAGAAGAAATTTACTTGCCACAGTAGCTCCAGGACATTTGGACAAGAGGGAAAAAGTGCATGCAGGCAGGGAGGGGACTTTTTTTTGCTGAAAACGTGAAAACGCGCAGTGCTTGCATTAACTTACTGATTTTCTGGGCACAGAAGCGCTGTGAACAGTGGCTACAGTTTTGAATTGCTTAAAAAAATTAGAGCGTGAGAAATACCATTTGTGGCATGTCGAATTGCGTGTGTCACACTTTCAAAGCGTGAGACTTGAGAGCCCATTGACAATGGGTGGGGAGGGGTTGCTTTTTTTGCCTTTTAAATTCAATTATTTTAAGAGGAGGGTCACTCATAAGCGTTTCCTGCACTGTTCTGTTATTTTCGATTAAAGTTTATTTTCGATTAAAGTTTGAGTGAAATCGGCCAAAGTATGCATGGATTATCACTTGTTGAAATTTGATGGCGAGCTGCAAAAACAAACCTGAAATTTGTGGCGTTTTCACGGAAACACCGTTCAGTCTTTTAGAAAGCTTTTAATAACTTTTAATGTCCCACTTGTCTAGATGATACAGCACGATTCTGGTGAGTCTGGGTCAAAAACCCTAGGAGGAGTTTGTTAAAATACGAGGACAGGAAAATGCGCCTTTGGCGCCGGGTCGCGTGCTTGGGCCAATATGGCCGACTTCCTGTTGGTCGCCTAGCAACGGCATAATATATTTTTTGGTTCGTAACGACATGACCTATCCACCACCCGAATTTCATTTGTCTACGACAAAGTTCATTTTTCGGGTATAGCCATAGGCGCAATGTATTTTGATTTTCCAGGGGGCACTGTCGAGCCATTTTTAAAGATTTTTTAATACAGATTATTTGTAAATTCCTTTTTTGGCATTCTTGAATTTTGTGCAAAATTTCGTGAGTTTTCGTCAGTGGGAAGTACCCGAAACCTGAAAAAGTGGTCGGGAAAATAATAATAAGAAGAAATATAGCCGCAAGCGGCAATGATCGGCCCTCGCTTGCACTCGCAGCCCCCTGCTAACGCGCGCCATTTTCCTATTCCCATGAACCATCTATCTACCAAATTAGGTGTGGCTACACCAAAGTTTTTGCCGGGCATCCTAATGGCAGGGACAGATGTTTGACCTGTTACCATGGCAACATGATGTGAGATGGAGTGGGGGTGTCACTGTGTTTTTTGATCGAGACCATGTCACGAATGTGTGGTCCAAATTTGGTGTGTCTACGGCAAAGTTAAATTTTGCGCTTCCATGCAATCTCCCTAGGGGGCGCTATTACGGCCAATTGAGATTTTCTTATATCAATCTGTGTAGGGCCGGGGTGTTCACCAACGATCAAAGTTTGAGTAAATTCGGCCAAAGTATGTGCGAATGATCACTTGTCGAAATTTGACAGGAAATGGCGCCTTCGCCACCAGGTCACATGGTCTATCCAAAATGGCTGGTTGGTTGCCTAGCAACGGTATAATATACTTTTTGTTTATCTTCCCATGATGCATCTATGTACCAAATTTTGTTTGACTACACGAAAGTTTTTGCAGTGAATCCTAATGACAAGGACAGATGTTTGGCCTGTTGCCATGGCAACACGATGGGAGATGCCCGGGGTCATCATTGAGATTTTTGATCGAGACCCTGTCACGAATGTGTGTACCAAATTTGGTATGTTTACGACAAAATCAAATTTTGCACTTCCCTAGGGGGCGCTATAGTGTCCATTTCAGATTTTCTTATAGAAATCTGTTCAGGGCCGGGGTGTCCACCAACGATTGAAGTTTGAGTGAAATCGGCCAAAGTATGTGCGAATTATCACTCGTCGAATTTGATGGCGAGCCACAAAAACGAACCTGAAATTTGTGGCGTTGTCACGGAAACACCGTTCACTCTTTTAGAACGCTTTTAACAACTTTTAATGTCCCACTTGTCTAGATGATACAGCACGATTCTGGTGAGTCTGGGTCAAAAACCCTAGGAGGAGTTCGTTAAAATACGAAGACAGGAAAATGCGCCCTCGGTGTCAGGTCACGTGCTCGGTCCAAAATGGCCGACTTCCTGTTGGTCGCTTAGCAACCGCATAATATACTTTTTTGTTCCTTATCTCATGATGCATCTGTGTACTAAATTTGGTATGGCTACGACAAAGTTTATGCCGGGCGTCCCATTGGCGACGACAGATGTTTGGCCTGTTGCCATGGCAACACGATGGGACATGGTGTGTTGACGTCATTAAGTTTTTTGATCGATACCCCGTCACGAATATGTGTACCAAATTTGGTATGTCTACGACAAAGTAAAATTTTGCGCTTCCATGCAATCTCCCTAGGTGGCGCTATAGTACCTATTTCAGATTTTCTTATATCAATCTGTTCAGGGCCAGGGTGTCCACCAACGATTAAAGTTTGAGTGATATCGGCCAAAGTATGCGCGAATTATCGCTCATTGAAATTTGATGGCGAGCCGCAAAAACAAACCCGAAATTTGTGGCGTTGTCACGGAAACACCGTTCACTCTTTTAGAACGCTTTTAACAACTTTTAATGTCCCACTTGTCTAGATGATACAGCACGATTCTGGTGAGTCTGGGTCAAAAACCCTAGGAGGAGTTCGTTAAAATACGAAGACAGGAAAATGCACCCTCGGTGCCGGGTCGCGTGCTCGGCCCAATATAGCTGACTTCCTGTTGGTCGCCTAGCAACGCCGTAATATATTTTTTGGTTCGTAACGACATGACCTATCCACCACCCGAATTTCGTTTATCTACGACAAAGTTCATTTATCGGGTATAGCCATAGGCGCAATGTATTTTGATTTTTGAGGTGGCGCTGTCGAGCCATTTTTTAAGATTTTTTAATACAGATTATTTGTAAATTCCTTTTTTGGCGTTCTTGAATTTTGCGCAAAATTTCGTGAGTTTTCGTCCGTGGGAAGTACCCGAAACCTGAAAAAGTGGTCGGGAAAATAATAAGAATAAATATAGCCGCAAGCGGCGATGATCGGCCCTCGCTTGCACTCGCAGCCCCCTGCTAACGCGCCATTATCCTATTCCCATGAACCATCTATGTACCAAATTAGGTGTGGCTACACCAAAGTTTTTTCCGGGCATCCTAATGGCAGGGACAGATGTTTGACCTGTTACCATGGCAACATGATGTGAGATGGAGTGGGGGTGTCACTGTGTTTTTTGATCGAGACCATGTCACGAATGTGTGGTCCAAATTTGGTGTGTCTACGGCAAAGTAAAATTTTTCTGTTCCATGCAATCTCCCTAGGGGGGCGCTATTACGGCCAATTGAGATTTTCTTATATCAATCTGTGTAGGGCCGGGGTGTTCACCAACGATTAAAGTTTGAGTGAAATCGGCCAAAGTATGTGTGAATTATCACTCATCGAAGTTTGACAGGAAATGGCGCCTTCGCCACCAGGTCACATGGTCTATCCAAAATGGCTGTTTGGTTGCCTAGCAACGGTATAATATACTTTTTGTTTATCTTCCCATGATGCATCTGTGTACCAAATTTTGTTTGACTACACCAAAGTTTTTCCAGAGAATCCTAATGACAAGGACAGATGTTTGGCCTGTTGCCATGGCAACACGGTGGGAGATGCCCGGGGTCATCATTGAGATTTTTGATCGAGACCCTGTCACGAATGTGTGTACCAAATTTGGTATGTCTACGATAAAATAAAATTTTGCACATCCATGCAATCTCCCTAGGTGGCGCTATAGCACCCATTTCAGATTTTCTTATAGAAATCTGTTCAGGGCCGGGGTGTCCACCAACGATTGAAATTTGAGTGAAATCGGCCAAAGTATGTGCGAATTATCACTCGTCGAATTTGATGGCGAGCCACAAAAACGAACCTGAAATTTGTGGCGATGTCACGGAAACACCGTTCACTCTTTTAGAACGCTTTTAACAACTTTTAATGTCCCACTTGTCTAGATGATACAGCACGATTCTGGTGAGTCTGGGTCAAAAACCCTAGGAGGAGTTCGTTAAAATACGAGGACAGGAAAATGCACCCTCGGTGCCAGGTCACGTGCTCGGTCCAAAATGGCCGACTTCCTGTTGGTCGCTTAGCATCTTCATAATATACTTTTTTGTTCCTTATCCCATAATGCATCTGTGTACCAAATTTGGTATGGCTACGACAAAGTTTATGCCGGGCGTCCCATTGGCGACGACAGATGTTTGGCCTGTTGCCATGGCAACACGATGGGACATGGCGTGTTGGCGTCATTGAGTTTTTTGATCGATACCCCGTCACGAATATATGTACCAAATTTGGTATGTCTACGACAAAGTAAAATTTTGCGCTTCCATGCAATCTCCCTAGGTGGCGCTATAGCACCTATTTCAGATTTTCTTATATCAATCTGTTCAGGGCCGGGGTGTCAACGAACGATTAAAGTTTGAGTGATATCGGCCAAAGTATGCGCGAATTATCGCTCGTTGAAATTTGATGGCGAGCCGCAAAAACGAACCAGAAATTTGTGGCGTTGTCACGGAAACACCGTTCACTCTTTTAGAACGCTTTTAACAACTTTTAATGTCCCACTTGTCTAGATGATACAGCACGATTCTGGTGAGTCTGGGTCAAAAACCCTAGGAGGAGTTCGTTAAAATACGAGGACAGGAAAATGCACCCTCGGTGCCGGGTCGCGTGCTCGGCCCAATATAGCTGACTTCCTGTTGGTCGCCTAGCAACGCCATAATATATTTTTTGGTTCGTAACGACATGACCTATCCACCACCCGAATTTCGTTTATCTACGACAAAGTTCATTTATCGGGTATAGCCATAGGCGCAATGTATTTTGATTTTTGAGGTGGCGCTGTGGAGCCATTTTTTAAGATTTTTTAATACAGATTATTTGTAAATTCCTTTTTTGGTGTTCTTGAATTTTGCGCAAAATTTCGTGAGTTTTCGTCAGTGGGAAGTACCCGAAACCTGAAAAAATGGTCGGGAAAATAATAATAATAATAATAAGAATAAGAAAAACCAGAACAGTAACAATATAGTGCCACGAATGGTGGCACAAAATATATCAATGGAAAGGGCGCACGTCCAGTAACGCACCCGTGGGGTCCATTGACACCTACCAGCGCGTTGCACACGTTCCACGCTGGTTCTGCAGTGCTTCGCACCGCAGAACGGTTACAAAAGGCCCTATGCGCTCTTCAGCGCTCGGGCCTAATAAGAAAAACCAGAACAGTAACAATATAGTGCCACGAGTGGTGGGACTATATATATCAATGGAAAGGGTGCGCGTCCAGTAACGCACCCGTGGGGTCCATTGACAACTACTAGCGCGTTGCACACGTTCCACGCTGGTTCTGCAGTGCTTCGCACCGCAGAACGGTTACAAAAGGCCCTATGCGCTCTTCAGCGCTCGGGCCTAAATATAGCCGCAAGCGGCGATGATCGGCCCTCGCTTGCACTCGCTGGGGGGTGGCGCTAACACGCCATTTTCCTCCCCTTTTTTCTAGCTCGATGCATGTGTGAGTTTGTGCGTTATCTGGGTGCATTTGTGTTGAATGCCTGGGGTTGAGGTGGGGAGGGGTTGTTTTTTTTGCCTTTTAATTTCAATTATTTTAAGAGGAGGGTCAATCATAAGCCTTTCCTGCACTGTTCTGTTATTTTCTTTTTCTTTTGTGTGTATTTTTGTTCTTTTAAATGCTGGGTGCAAACATTAAAAAAATCAACTGAATAAATAAAAATATGAGGACAGAAAATGGTGCCTTTGACACCAGGTCACATGGCCTATCCAATATGGCTGGTTGGTTGCCTAGCAATGACGTAATATACTTTTTTATTCCTATTCCCATGAAGCGTCTATGTACAGAATTTGGTGTGGCTATACCAAACGTTGTCGAGCATCCTATTGGCGGGGACAGAGGTTTGGCCTGTTACCATGGCAACACGATGTGAGATGGCATGGGGGTGTCATGTGTTTTTTGATCAAGACCATGTCACGAATGTGTGGTCCAAATTTGGTGTGTCTACGGCAAAGTAAAATTCTTCTTTTCCATGCAATTACCCTAGGGGGCGCTATTATGGCCATTTCAGATTTTTTTTTATGTCAATCTGTTCAGGGCCAGGGTGTACACCAATGAGTAAAGTTTGAGTGAAATCAGCCAAACTATTAGCACATTATCACTCGTCCAAGTTTGACAGGAAGTAGCGCCGTCACCACCAGGTCACATGGTTTATCCTATATGGGTGGTTGGTTGCCAAGCAATGGCGTAATGTACTTTTTTGTTCCTCTTCCCATGATGCATCTGTGTACCAAATTTGGTTTGACTATGACAAAGTTTTTGCCTGGCGTCCCATTGGCGAGGACAGATGTTTGGCCTGTTGCCATGGCAACACGATGGGACATGGCGTGTTGGCGTCATTGAGTTTTTTGATCGAGACCCTGTCATGAATGTGTGTACCAAATTTGGTATGTCTATGACAAAGTAAAATTTTTCTGTTCCATGCAATTACTCTAGGGGGCGTTATAACGGCCATTTTAGATTTTTTATATCAATCTGTTTAGGGCCAGGGTGTCTAACAACGATTAAAGTTTGAGTTAAATCGGCCAAACTATGAGTGCATTATCACTCGTCGAAGTTTGATCGGAAGTGGCGCCTTCGCCACCAGGTCGCATGGTCTATGCAATATGGCTGGATGGTTGCCTAGCAATGGTATAATATACTTTTTTGTTTCTATTCCCATAATGTATCTGTGTACCAAATTTGATTTGACTACACCAAAGTTTTTGCCAGGCGTCCCATTGGCAAGGACAGATGTTTAGCCAGTTACCATGGCAACACAATGGGAGATGGCGCGGGGGCGTCATTGAGTTTTTTGATCGAGACCCTGTCACAAATGTGTGTACCAAATTTGGTATGTCTACGACAAAGTAAAATTTTACACTTCCATGCAATCTCCCTAGGGGGCGCTATAGTGTCCATTTTAGATTTTCTCATATCAATCTGTTCAGGGCCGGGGTGTCCATGAACAAATGAAGTTTGAGTGAAATCGGCCAAAGTATGTGCCAATTATCACTCGCCGAATTTGATGGCGAGCCGCAAAAACACACCTGTAATTTGTGGCGTTGTCACGGAAACACCGTTCACTCTTTTAGAATGCTTTTAACAACTTTTAATGTGACACTTGTCTAGATGATACAGCACGATTCTGGTGAGTCTGGGTCAAAAACCCTAGGAGGAGTTCGTTAAAATACGAGGACAGGAAAATGCACCTTCAACTCCGGGTCGCGTGCTCAGGCCAATATGGCTAACTTCCTGTTGGTCGCCTAGCAACCGTTTAATACACTTTTTTGTTCCTATTCCCATGATGCATCTGTGTACCAAATTTGGTTTGGCTACGACAAAGTTTTTGCCTGGTGTCTCATTGGTGATGACAGATGTTTGGCCTGTTGCCATGGCAACACGATGGGACATGGCGTATTGGCGTCGTTGAGTTTTTTGACCGAGACCCTGTCACGAATGTGTGTACCAAATTTGGTATGTCTACGACAAAGTAAAATTTTGCGCTTCTATGCAGTCTCCCTAGGTGGCGCTATAGCACCCATTTCAGATTTTCTTATATCAATCTATTCAGGGCTGGGGTGTCCACCAACGATTAAAATTTGAGTGAAATCGGCCAAAGTATGTGCGAATTATCACTCGTCGAATTTGATGGCGAGCCACAAAAACGAACCTGAAATTTGTGACGTTGTCATGGAAACACAGTTCACTCTTTTAGAACGCTTTTAACAACTTTTAATGTCCCACTTGTCTAGATGATACAGCACGATTCTGGTGAGTCTCGGTCAAAAACCCTAGGAGGAGTTCGTTAAAATACGAGGACAGGAAAATGCGCCCTCGGGGCCAGGTCACGTGCTCGGTCCAAAATGGCCGACTTCCTGTTGGTCGCCTAGCAACCGGTTAATATACTTTTTTGTTCCTCTTCCCATGATGCATCTGTGTACCAAATTTGGTTTGGCTACGACAAAGTTTTTGCCTGACATCCCATTGGCAAGGAGAGAAGTTTGGCCTGTTGCCATGGCAACACGATGGGACATGGTGTGTTGGCGTCATTGAGTTTTTTGATCGATACCCCATCACGAATATGTGTACCAAATTTGGTATGTCTACGACAAAGTAAAATTTTGCGCTTCCATGCAATCTCCCTAGGTGGCGCTATAGCACCCATTTCAGATTTTCTTATATCAATCTGTTCAGGGCCGGGGTGTCCACCAACGATTAAAGTTTGAGGTAAATCGGCCAAAGTATGCGCGAATTATCGCTCGTCGAAGTTTGATGGCGAGCCGCAAAAATGAACCCGAAATTTGTGGCGTTGTCATGGAAACACCGTTCACTCTTTTAGAACGCTTTTAACAACTTTTAATGTCCCACTTGTCTAGATGATACAGCACGATTCTGGTGAGTCTGGGTCAAAAACCCTAGGAGGAGTTCGTTAAAATACGAAGACAGGAAATTGCGCCTTCGGCGCCGGGTCACGTGCTCGGGTCAATATGGCCGACTTCCTGTTGGTCGCCTAGCAACAGCGTAATATATTTTTTGGTTCGTAACGACATGACCTATCCACCATCCGAATTTCATTTGTCTACGACAAAGTTCATTTTTCGGGTATAGCCATAGGCCCAATGTATTTTGATTTTCTAGGGGGCGCTGTCGAGCCATTTTTTAAAGATTTTTTAATACAGATTATTTGTAAATTCCTTTTTTGGCGTTCTTGAATTTTGTGCAAAATTTCGTGAGTTTTCGTCCGTGGGAAGTACCCGAAACCTGAAAAAAGGGGTTAGAAAAATAATAATAAGAAGAAAAACCAGAACAAATATAGCCGCAAGCGGCGATGATCGGCCCTCGCTTGCACTCGCAGCCCCCTGCTAATGCGCCATTTTCCTATTCCCATGAACCATCTATGTACTAAATTAGGTGTGGCTACACCAAAGTTTTTGCCGGGCGTCCTAATGGCAGGGACAGCTGTGTGACCTGTTACCATGGCAACATGATGGGAGATGCCGTGGGGTCATCATTGTGTTTTTTGATCGAGACCATGTCACGAATGTGTGGTCCAAATTTGGTGTGTCTACGGCAAAGTACAATTTTTCTGTTTCATGCAATCTCCCTAGGGGGCGCTATTACGACCAATTGAGATTTTCTTATATCAATCTGTGTAGGGCCGGGGTGTCCACCAACGATTAAAGTTTGAGTAAAATCGGCCAAAGTATGTGCGAATTATCACTCGTCGAAGTTTGACAGGAAATGGCGCCTTCGCCACCAGGTCACATGGTCTATCCAAAATGGCTGGTTGGTTGCCTAGCAACGGTATAATATACTTTTTGTTTATCTTCCCATGATGCATCTGTGTACCAAATTTTGTTTGACTACACGAAAGTTTTTCCAGAGAATCCTAATGACAATGACAGATGTTTGGCCTGTTGCCATGGCAACACAATGGGAGATGCCCGGGGTCATCATTGAGATTTTTGATCGAGACCCTGTCCCGAATGTGTGTACCAAATTTGGTATGTCTACGACAAAATAAAATTTTGCACTTCAATGCAATCTCCCTAGGTGGCGCTAGAGCGTCCATTTCAGATTTTCTTATAGAAATCTGTTCAGGGCCGGGGTGTCCACCAACGATTGAAGTTTGAGTGAAATCGGCCAAAGTATGTGCGAATTATCACTCGTCGAATTTGATGGCGAGCCACAAAAACGAACCTGAAATTTGTGGCGTTGTCACGGAAACACCGTTCACTCTTTTAGAACGCTTTTAACAACTTTTAATGTCCCACTTGTCTAGATGATACAGCACGATTCTGGTGAGTCTGGGTCAAAAACCCTAGGAGGAGTTCGTTAAAATACGAGGACAGGAAAATGCGCCCTCGGTGCCAGGTCACGTGCTCGGTCCAAAATGGCGGACTTCCTGTTGGTCGCTTAGCAACCGCATAATATACTTTTTTGTTCCTTATCCCATGATGCATCTGTGTACCAAATTTGGTATGGCTACGACAAAGTTTATGCCGGGCGTCCCATTGGCGACGACAGATGTTTGGCCTGTTGCCATGGCAACACGATGGGACATGGCGTGTTGACGTCATTAAGTTTTTTGATCGAGACCCCGTCACGAATATGTGTACCAAATTTGGTATGTCTACGACAAAGTAAAATTTTGCGCTTCCATGCAATCTCCCTAGGTGGCGCTATAGCAGCTATTTCAGATTTTCTTATATCAATCTGTTCAGGGCCGGGGTGTCAACGAACGATTAAAGTTTGAGTGATATCGGCCAAAGTATGCGCGAATTATCGCTCGTTGAAATTTGATAGCGAGCCGCAAAAACGAACCCGAAATTTGTGGCATTGTCACGGAAACACCGTTCACTCTTTTAGAACGCTTTTAACAACTTTTAATGTCCCACTTGTCTAGATGATACAGCACGATTCTGGTGAGTCTGGGTCAAAAACCCTAGGAGGAGTTCGTTAAAATACGAAGACAGGAAAATGCGCCTTCAACTCCGGGTCGCGTGCTCGGTCCAATGTGGCGGACTTCCTGTTGGTCGCCTAGCAACGCCGTAATATATTTTTTGGTTCGTAACGACATGACCTATCCACCACCCGAATTTCGTTTATCTACAACAAAGTTCATTTATCGGGTATAGCCATAGACGCAATGTATTTTGATTTTTGAGGTGGCGCTGTGGAGCCATTTTTTAAGATTTTTTAATACAGATTATTTGTAAATTCCTTTTTTGGCGTTCTTGAATTTTGCGCAAAATTTCGTGAGTTTTCGTCAGTGGGAAGTACCCGAAACCTGAAAAAGTGGTCGGGAAAATAATAAGAATAAGAAAAACCAGAACAGTAACAATATAGTGCCACGAATGGTGGCACTATATATAATCAATGGAAAGGGCGCGCGTCCAGTAATGCACCCGTGGGGTCCATTGACACCTACCAGCGCGTTCCACACGTTCCACGCTGGTTCTGCAGTGCTTCGCACCGCAGAACGGTTACAATAGGCCCTATGCGCTCTTCAGCGCTCGGGCCTAATAACAATATGGTGCCACCTATGGTGGCAATATATATATCAATGGAAAGGGCTCGCGTCCAGTAACGCACCTGTGGGGTCCATTGTGACCTCATCGATTACTCACTTGCCCAATACACATTTTTGGCGTTTACGATGGTTAACAATTACAATTATGCCACTTTCGTGGCAATGGGCAGTGCCAGTCTGTGCTATTGGATCCTATGAGTGTCACTATAGTGTGGCATTGAGTGTTTGGAAAAGGGAGAGCGCTTTGCGCTCTGGTTTTGTGGGCACACATGACATCGTGCACTGCGTGCACGATGTCATGTGTGCCCACAAAACAATTACAATTTTGCCGCCACGGGCGGTGCCACCGTGCCAGGTCAGCGGGCACCAGTCGTTGACATGAGTGCTAGGTGCTTAAAAAGGGGAGAGCGCTTCGCTCTGCTGCAAAACAAAGCGCTTCGCGCTTTGTTTTGCGCACGCTGGTAGGCCGAGAATGTTT
Organism: Paratrypauchen microcephalus; assembly: GCA_036785185.1. Taxonomy (NCBI): domain Eukaryota; kingdom Metazoa; phylum Chordata; class Actinopteri; order Gobiiformes; family Gobiidae; genus Paratrypauchen; species Paratrypauchen microcephalus. The sequence continues at coordinate 1,635,770 of JAVJIX010000190.1, forward strand.
TGGGGTGAACAATTACAATTTGGCCGCTATCGCGGCCACGGGCGATGCCACCGTGCCAAGTCAGCGGGCACCAGTCGTTGACATGAGTGCTAGGTGCTTAAAAAGGGGAGAACGCGAAGAAGAAGAAAAACCAGAACAATAACAATATGGTGCCACCAATGGTGGCACTAAATATATCAATGGAAAGGGCGCGCGTCCAGTAACGCACCCGTGGGGTCCATTGTCAATGACGAGCGCGTTGCACGCGTCCCACACTGGTTCTGCAGTGCTTCGCACCGCAGAACGGTTACAATAGGCCCTATGCGCTCTTCAGCGCTCGGGCCTAATAAGAACAACCAGGACAGTAACAATATAGTGCCACCAATGGTGGCACTATATATATCAATGGAAAGGGCTCGCGTCCAGTAACGCACCCGTGGGGTCCATTGTCAATGACGAGCGCGTTGCACGCGTCCCACGCTGGTTCTGCAGTGCTTCGCACCGCAGAACGGTTACAATAGGCCCTATGCGCTCTTCAGCGCTCGGGCCTAATAATACGGAAACGAAGCAACAACAATAGGCACCTCGTCCCCCTTCGGGCTCGGTCCCTAATAATACGGAAACGAAGCAACAACAATAGGGACCTCGTCCCCCTTCGGGCTCGGTCCCTAATAATAGAGAATCTGAGCAACAACAATAGGGACCTTCGTGCCCCTTCGGGCTCGGTCCCTAAATAATAATAATAGAGAAACAAAGCAACAACAATAGGGACCTCGTCCCCCTTCGGGCTCGGTCCCTAATAATAATAATAATAATAATAATAATAATAATAATAATAATAATACGGAAACGGAGCAACAACAATAGGGTCCTACGCCCCTTCAGTGCTCGGGCCCTAATAATAATACTGTAGCTCACTGACTATATAGGCCCACAATCATATTTAGGTAACTTAGTTTGCAGGTGGCACTCAACTCTGCTCTTTATAGGTGACCGGACGTCCCTATTTACCCCGAACAGCCCCAGTGTGTCCCTTGTCTCAATAGATTTGTCCAAAAGCACTGATTTGTCCCAGTCTTACATAAGATAGGTTCCAGGTTCTCTAGCCTATTTTTTGATATACTGATTCTCAGCAACAGTAAAGGGGGGAAGAAAACTTGAAAATTACAAAAATAGGTGTAAGAGGGTGTGAATGAGCCGAGTACACACTTTGACATGCAGTACTTGACAATTTTAGAATTACCCTGTCTCCCACCCTAACTTGAGTGTGCCAATGTTACAGTTTTTAATTTTGGAAAATCTGGTCACGCTAATAGGCAACATGAAAAACATATGAGACTGTTCCCCTCTAGTGGACATAAGGAGACTAAGTTATTCTAATACAGTAATTATGACAAATGACAAAAAAGGTAAATTTTATTTTTTTCATTTCATTTCATTGCCCATTATACTAGTATAATTTTACTACGCTTAATATAACAACATGAGCCTGATGTCCTGACTTTTTTTTATTTATTTATTTTTTTACAGAATAAAGACACGTTTGACCATGAAAAGAAAATCCCAAATCCCGTAGATAGCACACGTTCACAGCTTTTAAATATGTTGTTGCTCAGCTTACCCAGAAGGTCCAGAAAGTCCTCCCAGCTCTGGACCCGGGACCGCCTGGATCCATGTTTCTTCTTCTACGCAGCCAACAGTAGCTAACAACAACTAACTCTTATTTGCAAGATAAACTTTTGGAGTTAAATGCTAAACGTTGATTAGCTTTGAGATGCAAGAGGCGAGACGCGCAGGCACAGACCAGTTTGTTTCTTGTTATGCCATGGCCGGATGCAGCCTGTAAGTGTGATTTAATGAGGAAGAGATGAATGTCACTGTTGTGGTGTGCATAGCTGTACTGCATGACACTACACTGACATATGATTTATTATACAAACATTTTTAATTTACAGTACACTCAACAGTGCATTCAGTTTTTTGGGTAGGTATTGCTGTTATATGTGTTTAAAGATGCTCCATGTAACTTTTCTTGGGAGTTTCTGCTACCTCTCTGTAGAGATGTTATTGCATTGCTTGGAATGTTTGTAAGTATGGCATTAAACTTCTCCCTGGAGACAAGCAGATGGTACCACCAGGTCACAGTTCATATCTTTGGAAAGGCTCACCAATGCATGTTTTTCAAGGTGTATTTGAGCAATAAAAACACCTGTAATTGAATCTGGCCCAGACCAAATTGACTGAGGGTGTATCCAAGTTTCAAAAGGGTGCAAATGCAGTTTTCTTCCATTAAGTCGCATTATTTTATCTGCCTAAAATGAGGGTGCAAACACTTTGAAATGAGATTACAATGCACCCTTTTGCACCCCTGTAGACCCGGGCCTGAACTGAGTAAAAGCAAGATAGATAAGTTTAATGTCATGTTGTGGAACATTTCAGGTAACCAACAGAAAGGTTGCATGGTGCACAGTGTAAGGCGAAGGTAATTTAGTTATGTCTGTTGTTACCATATAGGGGCCCATTTGCTCTGAGGAAGTTACACGACTTTGCAGTTTAATTTTATGTTTGCTTTGTAGACTATTAATTTCCACCATACACAGCATCTATATGACTAAGCGTAATGTGGGCTGAGTGCAAAATGGAAAAAACAGAAGTCCGAAATGAGAAGTTGTTTTGGGCTGTGGTTGACCAATATCTAACTGTAGGCCTAGGTGTGATCTGACTGCAAGTATAACATGCACCAAGATTTAAGCTACATTTTATTTGCATATGAGAATACAGCAGGATAACCATTGTACCAAAAATACAGTTGAACATTTGTAAAATCATAAGACGTGAAATGACAATGGTGACAATATAAGGTAATAAATAAGATGTGTAAGAAAATTAAAATAAAAAGATAAATCTTTAAAGACTTAAACCAGTTAGAAATACACACATTCTTATATAAAGTGACACTTTTGACATCCAGACTGTCACATTGATGAAGACATTTCCTCATTTGGCTCTGTAAAAGAAGAAACATGACAAGATAAAGAGGAAGTTGATAAACTGTTGATATTATTGCTTCAAAGCAGTTAGTTGCATCACCTGTCCAGCTTCGGTACACAGGAAGTTTGAGGGCAGGGTGAGAGACCTCCACACAAACACGCAAACGTACTCTCTCATTCTCTCGAGGGGTGTTGTGGCTCAGGCTCACTCTGTTGATGTGCAAAGCGCCTGGGTCCTGCTCATCTTTGTCACTGTCCTCATCCAAATTGGACTTTGTGTCTTCTTCTTGAATTAAGTTGTTTTCACCGTCAACTTTCTCATCAATATACTGTATGCCCTCAATGTGGGGGTCTGTAACAGCTGCATTAGTCTCTGTAAGGTCAAAAATATACACATTTTTACACAGCTTTTCTCCCCAACTTTTACTGATTTTTGTTCCCATACATTTCTACTTCTACCCAGGCTACATACAGTTCCTTTTAATTTTATGTTGTGTTATGTAAACACAAAATTAGTATTTTTGCTGATGGGTTGTCAAAATAATGAAAACCCAGATACTAATAGATACTAAAGCTGGTATTGAAACTAGATACTTAAAAAAATCATCTAATCTATCAGTACTGAAAAAGAAGATAAAAGTTGACATTTTCTGACAAATTAGAATATTTTTCATTTTATATCAGAATATGAGATCCACATGGTAATAAAGAAACTACTATTGTATTGTGTTGAAAATAATGAAAATGGTTTCAGTACTCATTTTAGAATTGATTAGCATCTGATTTTGAATACTTTTGCCAAAACTAGTATTGAGTCTATTCAATAGTATCAAAATATAATTGTAGTAAAATTGAATAATACATTTTATGACAACATTAGTTTGGTGTATTTAAAAGACAATTACTTATTGCATGTCCGTTTCTACGTCTCTCCTTTTCAGGCAGCCTCAGAGGACCTGTGGACCTTTCCAGCGCACACACACTTTTCAGCTCCCTCTGCCCATTATCTCCAATGTCCTCTGTCTCACTAGACACCAGGGGCAAGAGTGTAGTGCCCCCTGCTGCCCAGACCAACTTAGCTTTGGGATGTCCACCTTTCAGGAGGAGAGAGAAAACCCCCACGCCTTCACTGCTCCAGCACACAGAAATTGATGGAGGTATATACGGGCTCGCTGTGGAAAGTTGAATAGTCAAAAATGAGCGAACATATTTTCTTTATACAATGTTATTGTAAAATGATTCATACCAGGGTCCACATTTCTGCACAGTCTCTCGATGGGCTCTGGCAGTGAACAGTGCTCTACTCTGCAGATGATGCCTGCTTCTCTCCGCTGTTTGTCCAGACTGGGGGGTCTTCTCAGAGTGGCTGTGACTTTATAAAGGTGAGGCTGAGTTTGTAAAGGACCAAATAGCTCTCCTCCTTTGACCAGCTCCTCCTCCCGGTCGTCCTGCAGGCCTTCCCTCATTTTCAGCCACACCACAGAAAGATTTGGAGGGTAAAAGTCGGAGATTTCACATCCCAGGGTTACGCTCTGGTCTGCATTAGCGGTAGTGATGATTTCGGACACACATGGTCTCTTTATGAAGCCTTTTAAGAAAAATGTACACAGATATTTGGTCAAAGCACGTAAATATACTGTTATGAGATGTTGTAGTTGTATTGAGTTATAATATTTCTACTCTTTTGCGTTTTAACACCTTTCTAATGGTATTGCAAAATATCTGGTTAGTTATATTCTTGTCAGCTTTGTCCACCCCTAATTAAAGATGCACTATGTAACTATTCTGATGGAGAGTCTGCCACCGGCTCATCTCCATGGAGATATAATTGCTTTTCCTGGAACGAGGTGAGAAAGGTATTCATCTGAACGCTGTTTTTGAAATCAAGAAGTTTCAACTGCTATCCATTTGTATATATCCACGGAGTCAAACGCATCAGATCTGAATTGTTATTAGCAATAAAATGCCATATAATGTCTCCATAAACAAGCAGGTGGCAGATCCCTCCACCAGAAAAGTATTTTATTGTAAGCATATTCATTGTCTTGTTTCTCACCTCTTGTTTCACGTGTTACAGGCTGCTTCAGTGCAATGTGATGGACACTGACCCACACTTTGGTGCTGCCCTTTTCCAGCTCGGTACGGGGGAGCTTGCACTGACTGTAAGCCGAAAAGAAGCCTTCGGAGTTGGGCCGAGGGGAGGACGATGCCTGGGAGGCCACGGGACTCAGCTCACCACCTTGACAGAACCAGCGGAAAGTGATGACGTCTGGATGGAAATGTGAGGCACGCACTGTCAGGCTGATCACGTCTGAAAAGCACAAAGTCAACTGTGTTTATGCAGGGTGTGTTTATATGACAGCTTTCATGTTTCTCTAATTATTTGGCTTGGTTTGGTTTGATGGGATAGTACATATAGGAATTATATAGGTATTATAGTCAACTGGCAATTTTTGGAAAAATAGTTGAAAAGTATCGTCATTGATGTCATCAACGGAGTAAATTCAATCTAAAATGCAGGGGTAATTTACATGCAAGAAAGCCGTTTTTATAGAGGAGTTGTAATTTATTTTTATTTGTATGAACCATAACTATTGCGCAATTTCCTGTAAAAATAAATTATCACTATGAACAGTTTTTTCACTTTCTCATCAGCAGGGGTCAGCTTTACCTCACATTTTGAAGGGTGTAAAGCCTTACCTGGATCATTCGGTGTCTCTGCCAGTTGGATTTCAGAAACGTCGGGAGTAGCTAGAGGAACAAAATACAGTTAGTAAATATACAATATACCTTACTGAGTCAAAGCTAAATTTCTTACAGAGAATGGTGAATTTCTCTGACACCTTTTCTTCCACTATTTTGTCTTTTCCAACATAGGACACCTGGCACTTGAAGACCGCTCCCTTGTGGATGGAGATCTGGGGGATGAAGGTGAGGGCGGAGATGAGCTGCTGGGTGCCACTCTTGGTCGAGTGCAGTGGGCCCTGGGTGTGAAGCTTGTAGTAACCCGTCTCGACTTTAGAGGACAGCAGTGGGCCTTTTTCTGATGCTGGGGAGGTGAGTGTTAGACCATAGGGAAGATGGATGGTTGTTAGTGGGTTAAAGAGGCAGTTAAAGTAACTTTTCTGTGGAGCTTTATGTGTTAGGGAGTTAACATGCCAGACAAAAATATATTTTTTAGGAGATTTAAACAATATAATCATTGGTAACACTTATAATTACACCTTAGCATTAATAAAGACTTAACTCATAATGAACAAATGGTGTATTAAGAATGATTCAGATTTAATTACTGCTTAACTAAGGTAAGGTAAAGTCCACTTGTTCCTGTAGGAAAATTCTCCTCTGTATTTGACTCATCCTTCATTGTCTCTCATTGTGAGCATTGCAACACCCAGGGACGCATCCCCATGGGCTTAGGATAGGCTTGGTCAGGACTACCTTAACTGGAGGATTTGACCTACTGTATTTGCATACTATGTGCGTATTTGGATTGATGAGTGAAACCGGAGTGCACAGGGAGAAACATGTAAACTCAGAATGCACAGAATCAAAAGCAACTCTGGAATCAAACCCGAATCTTTTTACAGTGAAGCCACTTAGCCACTGTGCTGCCACAACTCTTAACCTTAACCCATAATTTGAAAGCTTGAATCATTCTTAATAAACATTTTTATTATGAATTAAGTATTTGTTCATGCTTAATTAAGGCTATTATTTTAATCTACTAATGAAACTGTCAATACCTGTAATGCTGGTGTCAAAGATAGGGGTGTCATTGAGAAACCATGTGGTCATGACTCGGTCAACCCTCCTTCCTTCAATGCTAATGGTGACTCTTCCCTTTTGGCCCACAATTACACGAGGAGGCAAAATAATCCCAGAGATGCTTAAAGATTTCTTTTTTTCTGGACATGCCAAAAGAAGACAGAAACTTACAAAAGTAGCAAATAATATAATCAAGCAAATTATTTAAGAATAAATTAAAAAGTAAAATCTCACTTTATTTACTCGTTATTAATGTAGAGTTCAGTTAAAACAAATAAAGCTCAATCAACTATAATTAAAATGTTTAAAAATAAATAAATACATTTTAAAAAACACATGCTATTTGTTCAGTAATTATATATCTAAATTTAAAACTAACCGTCTCTTCTCCTCCAAGAAAATCCAAAACAAAGTAGAAAAACCAGAACAAGTGATATAACCATCAATGCCACAGATGCTTTAGCAGATTTAGTAAGAACAGGTGTGTCATCTGCACATGAAACATAAATCAAACTCAAAAGTGAAGCTTTATTTACATTTGGTCATTGTACATTGTACAGTATGTACAGCATGTACAGCTTACCCCGGGGATCCAGTTTGTTGAGATTCTCTGAGGCCCTGGTCGCCTGTAACACTCCGGGCTGGTCCACGGCGCACTCTACCTCCCCACCCTGCTGCCTCTGCACTTGGCTTAACGTATAAAATCGTCTCGTCGTATAGGTCCCATCTGGATTTTGGTCTATTGTAGGGTGCTCGGGCAAAGCAGTGCCATTTTGAAGCCAGGATACAGACACGTCTTCAGGGTAGAAACTTTTAATATCACAGTAAATAGTCAGAGGGTATTTGGTGGAGGCTGAGGGCACAGCTGATAGCTTTACCTTGGGTATATCTTAAAAAAACATACATACAGTCATACAGTTTTACAGTTTTAAACATTTCAAATGCCATGTATACTTTGAACTTACAAGTGACATTAAGTTGAAATTCAAGTTGTTGTTCCACACCACTATGGAACACTTTACATCCAAAGGTAGCATTTTGGTCATTGCTGGAAGGCCAAATAGTCAGATTCCTATCAGCTCTGTAGTAGCCATCAGCAGTCTGTTCACCTTCAATTTGGTGCAGTGGCTGAATATCTTGCCCGTTTTTTGTCCAAGACAAATATATTGGAGGTGGGTAGTAACCAAACACACTGCACTTTATTTGGCTTTCTCTCTCCAGTGCCACCCATTGCTGAGGAATGTTCAAAGTGGGAGATGCTAGGAAAAGAGGAGATATAAGCAAATTTTATCACTCTAATAAAAATACAAATGATGTCTACAAGTGATAGAAGATATACAAATAACTGTGTGAGCATGTTTCATAATTGTTATGTAAAATAAGAAAGTAGCATTTAAAGGAAGCTATTTTTTATGTTATCTGACTATGAATGCAATTTGTATGGTTTGCATTGTATTGTTTGTTTGCATTAACATTTTATTTTGTTCCATCTATTTTGAGTATACTCACCCACAATACTAAAGGTAACATTATCCAAGTGCAGCTGTGTGGAGTTGTAGATGACTGTGCATTCATACACGCCCTGCAAGCTGAGACTGCCTTTTATAATGGCCAGTGAAAAGTTTCCTTTGACAAAGTTGGCCACATCCCAGCTGAAATCTTCATTTATTTGGGACACAGAATCTCTAAATGAGGCAATTTCAGAGTTATTTTTCACCCAGCTTGCTTGAATAAGAGACTCATTTATTGTGCCCTCTATAAGATCAAGAAATGTCACATTGCATGGAAGAGTTGTGACTGTGTTTGGACTGGCTTGAATTTCAACTGCCGATCCTGCAATGGGAAAATATATAATTATAAAGGTGTACTATCTGCACATTATAAACTATCACAAAATAAGATATTCTAGTAATATCACATAATCTATAGTTAAATCTGCTATGATCCAGTTTGTTTGCTCAAATTGCCTCATATCAAAATTTTGATTGACATGGGCTGAAGGTGATATAATTTTCCATTTTGTCCTTTTCAAATAGGAATGCTAAAGCACCTTGAGACAGTCCAAATAAAAGCCCTTTCTTTTAGTCAGTTCTATTCACACAATGAGCTTAATTAGTAACCAGCTCTATAAACACTTGTGGCCAGGTAAAGAGCTAAGCCTGTGGAAAGTTTTCATTGCACATGTTTTTTGATTGGGACACAATGGCTAGGATGACAAAAGCAAAGATTGGTTCTACCACCAGACATTTCCCGGTTGGAAAAATATCTAAAAGGAATGACATGCATTATGTTCAACCATTTTTTTTCACATAATTGAAGAATATGTTTATAAAAGAAACACACATTAGGTTCACTGAAAGCACATTATATATTTTAATCCATATTTTGATTAATTTTCACAAGTGCATAGTAACAGTATATAATCTACTGTCACCTGTGGCACTGATCATCTGGGCTACCATATATCCAAGACTTACTTATTTCCTTCCATAAAACCCACTGTATCTTCAGTCTACTAATGTCAATATGCTGACATTGTTGAGAACAATACAATTTAACTATGATATTCTCAGAAACTACCTTCAACAACAATAACAAATATGTAAGGCCCATATCACACTTATCTATCATACTAATAGCGAAACAATCTATTCTATGAAGTCAAGCCAGTACTCACCATACTTAATGATGGCCAAGGAGACACAAATGAGGACTTTACACCCCAAGTCCATGCTTGTGTATAATCCTTATCACCCGCCTTTTTTCCCTTCTTATATAGCGCTATGAAGTGATGGTGGGCGGGTTTCTCTCACCCGATTGTAAATAAGATATATGGACACTGTGCTTAGAAGGAGGCCCCAATAAAGTAAAATAAACCATCCAGTGAAAGAGGAAACAGAAGAAGGAGATGTGCCAGGACAGCCAAATGGGGGGAAAAAGTGGTCACTTAAAATTCAAATGGGCCTCTGTCCAAGGTTTGGGGGAACTACTTTATATTGCTGCAGTGTTGTCATGAACAAACGGACAGGGTAATCCCGCTGGGCTAGTGTGGGCAAACAGTGAGGGTGACTACAGTTCTTTTCTGTAAGTGCACTCTTCCATTTAGTTAAAAAAATAAAGTGTTAAGTAATACTATAGATATTTGGATTTTGCTTATGTGAATGTCTTCTATCTTCCCACTGCCATGATTGGACACTTTGATTGCAGTTAATTTTTAGCCGGAACAAATAGTCTTGTCTTGTTAAGACTTATTTGAGAGCCATAATGTGAGTGGTCATTAACCCTATTAGTTGTTTAGGTTCTTTGACAAAGCTTTGAATGACAAGATCAAGAGGTAAATTCTCATAGATTACACAATTGTCTGTGTTGTTGGCAGTCAAACATTGGCTTTTGTCTGATTTGTACTCTTGCCTCTTATACCCCGCCTTCCCTTAACAGCCACAATTGGTCTATAGATTGAGTAATCCTTTCGAGTAATCCAAAAACAAAGTGATATATTTGTTTTTGACGCTTTATCGTAGTTCTTCAGTTTCAATGGTTTTCTTTTGTTTCATTATTGACATGTCAAAATCTACAGTTTTTTTCTGTTTGAGTTGTTAGTTTTGAGTGACCAATATGGGTATTTTCATGGCCGAAGAGAGGCTGATTTTTATTATTTTCCCCAAATTATGTAATGACGATAAATGAATTTGTAAGCAGTGTAGTCACATTTTGTGCATAGTTGTCTTTTTATAGTAAAGTGTTAATGTAAAGCTTTGTGTGCATTTTTTAGGCAGTAGATCGGCCAAAACAAAATATGACCTGTGCTGGAGGTTCATTGTATTTGGCACTTTTAGGAAGTCATTATGTCAGGATAATGTCTAAAAAAAACTGCTGTGTCTGTAGGCCCCAGATAATAGCCATAGTTTATTGCATACTTTGCAATCTGTATCTTTAAAAGTTATTGTAAAAAAAAAAAAAAAAAAAAGAAAATCTGTATCCATATCTGATGTTGAACTTATTGAAGATCCCGGGTGGCACAGGGGCAGTAATTATTGTTATTAATTATTTTCAGTGCATTTTTATATTTTTAATATTTCACAGAATCATAAAAAATAAATAAATAAATAAATCCAAACGTTAAACCCAGTACTTGTTTATACATTCTATATTTATTCAACCATAAAATATATATATTAGCAATAGCAATAGCAAATAGCAAATATTTTTTCCTGTTTCTATCTCATCTACATGCATTCTGAATGTTTTTATTTATTTGTGTTTTTGAGCAAGCATACTTGGGTTTATTTGTCATATGCAGGATCAACACAAGGTCAGCAATGGAATGAAATGCTTAGGATCAGAAGAACCGTTGACTCACTAAGAAAGTCGAGAAGTACTAATAGTACATGGTAAAAAAGTGTTGCAAAAAGTATAGGGGAAAAGGTAAACAAGGGCTGGTTTGAGCTATTCCGGTTTGAGCTAAAAGGGTTTGGTTTGAGCTATTCCAAGTATTGTAAAAAAATGGTTTGTGGAGGCGTGGTAGTAGGCTGTATTCTATAAATGTGATAACACAGTAAGGTGGCATAACACAACATTTCCTGTCATTGTTAAACTATGGCGGTATGGACATTGTGGCTGTTCCTAATTTTCCTTACACAGTTTACAGGTAAAATTTGGATTCTCTGTTTGCTTATATCAATATCTTATATTTGTTTAAGAGCATTACTGAAATATATTTTTATATTACCTGAAACCCATTTGTTTACTTGTGTTTGACAGAGTTAAAAGCCCAAGGTAAGTTTTAAATATAATTGATTTATTAAATTACTTGATGAAGTGATGAAGTGAACCAATAAGGGCTACCTTGCTGTGATCAGATTGTGGAGTGGCTCCTCTGAACACAGAGATAGTAGGAGGTGAGAATGCTTCAGCAGGAGATTGGCCATGACAGGTCAGTTTGCAATATAAAGGGCATCACTTCTGCGGAAGAACTCTCATCAGTACACAGCAGCTCACTGTATATTGACGTAAGTTTTTATATACTGTTGATATCAGTGTGCAATATTATTATAGGATATGGAGAAAAGTTTTAATTTTTATATTTGGCACCATGATAAATTCATTTTAAATGCTGAATATCGAGACCGTCTTTGTTAAATCATTTGTACATTTAATTTAAGTAGATGCATTACTTTGGGAGAATACATTAGTGATTTTTGTATAAATATTACACCATTTAATTCTGAAGTCCTTTTTATCTGATCTGATGATCAATTATAAAAATTACATTAACATTTCTACTAACCAAAATTTTTCTCCTGTTTCTAGAACAGTAACCACTCACCTTCGCCTGTATTTTGTGAAAGAAACCCAGAGTGGTTCTAATCCACATGAAGTGAGCCAGCATGTGTTTGAGAATGACATCGCCCTGATGAAGCTCAGCAGCCCCATCACTTACACCGACTACATCAGACCTGTGTGCCTCGCAGCCAACTCCAGCCTCTTCCACAACGGCACCAAATGCTGGGCCACAGGCTGGGGACGCCTCTCTGCAGATGGTTTTTGTCCCACTGTAGGATTATAGCCTCTGAAAGTGAATACATAGACTTTACACATTCTTTTTTGTTTTGCAGAACCTATTGCTGCATATGACAGATTGCAAGAGGTGGAAATTCCTGTGATTGGAAACAATCTCTGTTCTTGTTACTACGACTATGTTCAAGTTGTTAACATCAAATCCAACATATTGTGTGCCGGAGAATTAGGAAAAGGAATCTGCCAGGTCTGACACCAAAATGTGTTTTATTGCAGCTGCCTTACAATATTTTATGAAAATTAGTAGTTTATTTCATTGTATTTCTCCAGGGTGACTCGGGTGGGCCTGTGCAGTGTAAACAAGGCTCACAGTTTATCCAAGCCGGGATTACCAGTTTTGGGGTCCCTTGTGCCCTTGGTATCCCAGTAGTCTTTGCCAAAGTCTCGGAGTTTCAATCCTGGATCACAGGTCATTTGGCTGGGACAAACATTTCATTTGTTAAGTTCATCTCCAGTGGCACTGACCCAGACAGAAGCACTGTGTGTCCTGTATTCAATTTGAGCACAACCACAGCTCCTCCAAACAGGGCCCCGTCATCAGAGCTGTCATTCTTTGCCATTGTCTCAATGATTTTACTGCTGCCTCTAAAGTTACTTTGGAAAGCTTTCAACTAAAAATGTTTATGCTGATTATACATGATTAAATGATACGTTTTCATTTATCAATAATAATGTCAATAAATTATTGATGTTGACATAACAAAACATGGTCACCTGATAATAAACCCTGCATTTTGGGATTTGGTGTTGTGTTGTTTCCTAACTTGCATTATGTTATACTACTGACTACTATAGTAATGTGGGCTGTGGTGAATAATGCAGCATCTGATACAAACATGCAGTTTTCAGATGACTTCAACAAAGTTCTGTAAATTCCTATGGTAGCCATTGCACATCGTTTTATGTGCCATCACCTGCTTTAAAACCACATTAAAATGTGATTAAAAACATTTATATCATATTGGCGTTATGGAGTCCTCTGCTGGCTTTTTAGAGAAAGACATTGCATTTTGTTTTGAAGTTATTTTATTTTATTTTATTTTATTTATTTTTTTTACATTTTAGACTGACATTTCTTGAAATTTCCTTCAATATTATGTTGACATGTCATTCGTCCTCCATGTAGGATGTGTCACATTTCAGCATGATCAATTGTTTTGCCTTATTTAGAACAGCATTGCGTTTGTATTCAGTACATTTAGAAATCTAAATTAATGGTTGATAAATAAACCATGTAGGCCTAAAACAAGAGTAAGATTTTTTTTTTAATATCTTGTGATTAAAGTGTGCTTTAATAGGTAAAAAATTGGGACAACAAGCTATGCATGGGGACTGGATTTATACAGAGCAAAGGTGGTTAATTGGGTGGTTAATGGTTAATTCAAAAATAATTAAAACATCAAATATGGCAAAAGCAGCATGAGTGTGTCCAATGTCCTCCTGCCCCAATATACAGTCCCTTCCAAAAGTATTGGAACAGCAAGGCAAATTCGCTTATTTCTGTTGTTCACTGAAGACATTTGGGCTGAAGATCAAAAGAAGAGTATGAGACAAGAGTTCAGAATGTCAACTTTAATTTCCTGGTATAACTAAAGGGCAGGAGTGCTACTTGAATGTATAGAGACTGTGCAAAATTGTCCTTTTGGTGCTCTTCAGTGCAGGGACCAGTCTCAAATACAAAGCTGAAAAAGCTGAGGCACTCAAAAAGTACAAATTAATTAATAATAATAATTCATAGCATTTATATAGTGCCTTTCAAGAGACTCAAAGCGCTTTACAGTTCATTGTTCACTCCACACTTGGTGGTGGTAAGCTACTTTCTGTAGCCACAGCTGCCCTGGGACAGACTGATGGAAGCGAGGCTGCCAATCTGCACCATCGGCCCCTCCGACCACCACCAACACTCATGCACACACCACTTTCATACTAGGCAATGTGGGTAAAGTGTCTTGCCTAAGGACACAACAGTTTTTCACAACTAGCACCCCACTGTGGCACCTGGAATTCCAACTGGTCTCCCATCCAAGTACTAACCCTGTCTTGCTTAGCTTCTGAGATCTGACGGGATCAGGCTTTAATACAACATGGCAGATAAAATTAAAATCACGCCAATGCATTTAAGCCCTGTGGCCTTCATCAGGGCAAACTTGAGATGGCTATCACAGTGCAGATTTAAAGTAAGAGATGTAGGTCACATGTTCAAAGGTGGGCTGGCCCACAGTCCCCTGGTGCATGATGGGACATGTAGGCTGAACAGTTTTTAGCTACAAGCTATTTAAACTACAAAATGTAAATAGTACAATTCTCAACAACCAAAACATGGAAAAAATGCATAGTTTAAAAATATATAGTGCAAAAAATACAAAAATGCTACATACAACATGTATAATATATTAGAAGGCTAATCTATTTAAAGTTTGTGGTTTTAAAGAAAGGGGGAGAAATCTAACTCTCCATTAAGTCCTGGAAATTGGGTAGGCTTGAGAGTATAGATCCACTAGGACTCTCTCTGTACTTGTTTTGTCAGTCTATTTCCTCTTCTTATTGGTTCTTTAATATGTTAAGTTCCACAGATTTTTAGGCTTTTACAGCTGCCATGGCTGGCTTCTTTGTAATGCATGGCCATGGGATGCAGGGGGTTACAGGTCCTTTGTGTTCAGCCAGTCTGTTTTTCAGTTTGCGTTTTGTTTGGTCTATGTAAAAACGATGGACATTTAAGTTGGTATACCATATAAGTGGTGTTACAATTAATGATTGTTCTGTTATCAAAACTTTGACCAGATGTAATGTCCATGAAAGAATTAGTCTTCTGTACATGTTCACAATAGGTACAGTTACCACACCTGTAGCAGCCAGCCTTAGTATCCAGCCATGTCTTTTGTTTCAGTGGAGGGAGACAGCTGTTCACCAGTTTGCCACTGAGCATGGGAGCTTTTCTAATCTGCACTAATCAAATTCTAATCTGCACTGTTATAACCATCTCGAGTTTGCCCTAATGAAGGCCGAAGGGCCGAAATGCATTACTGTGATTTTAATTTTGCCTGCCAAGTGGTATTAAAGGCTTTTAATTACCTGGTATTTACATTTAGATGTGTTAAACAATTTAGGATATGTCACTGTTTGTATTACACCACAGCATTTTTAGGTGAGCAAAAATGAATAAAATCTTAAAGTAAATAAAATGTCATATTTGGTGGCAAAACTCATGCTTGCATTAACTGTCTCAAGCCTGCAACCCATCGACATCACCAAACTGTTTCTTCATTTGTGATGCTATTCCAGGCTTTTACCACAGCTTCTTTCAGTTCTTGTTTGTTTCAGGGGGTTTCTATGTTCTATCGCGTTAAGGTCAGGTGACTGACTTGGCCAGTCTAAAACCCTCCAGATTTTTCCCCTGATGAAGTCCTTTGTTTTTTTGGCAGGGAGTTTAGGGTCATTATCCTGTTGCATGATAAAATTCTTCCCAGTTAGTTTGGATGCATTTTTGCATACACTGGCAGACAAAATATTTCTGTACACTTCTGAATTCATTCTGCTGCTACCATCATCAGTTACATCATCAATAAAAATTAATGAGGCTGTTCCAGAAGAGGCCATGCACCCCCAAGCCATGACATTACCTCCACCGCGCTTCACAGATGAGCTTGTATGCTTCGGATCATGAGCATTTCCTTTCTTCCTCCACACTTTGGCCTTTCCATCACTTTAGTAGAGATTAATCTTGGTTCCATCAGTCCATAGGATTGTGTTTCAGAACTTGAAACACGGCTTATCTCTGTACTTATTTGCAAATTCCAATCTGGCCTTCCAGTTCTTACTGCTGATGAGTGGTTTGCATCTTGTGGTATGGCCTCTATACTTCTTCTCTCAGAGTCGTCTTGGAACAGTGGATTGTGATACCTCCACCCCTGCACTGTGGAGGTCGTTGGTGATTTCACAGCTTGCACAACATTTCTGTCATCAACTACTGTTCTTTTGCTTGGCCAACCTGTTTGACATCTGTTACTCAGAACACCTGTAGTTTCTTTCTTTTGCAGGGCATTCCAAATTGTTGTGCTTGCTATGTCCAATGTTTTGTTGGCTCTGATTTTATCAGTTTCAAAATGGCTTGCTTTTCTCCCATAGACAGCTCTCTCTGGTTTCTCCTCTCTGTGCAGTCTTGCAGCCAAGAAGTAGACTAGCCATGCAGAGCTATTTAATGCTTGGACAACCAACCTTAAAGGCAACACCTGGTCAAGGAGAAACACCTGTCAGTCACATGTTCCAATAGTTTTGCTCACTTGAAAAATGGGTGGATTTAAACAAAGGTTTGTGTGACCTAAGTTGTTTAACACATCTAGATGTAAATACCAGGGAATAAAAGCTGACATTCTGACCTCTTGTCTCATACTCATCTTTTGATATTGAACCCAAATGTTTTCATTGAACAACAAAAATAAGAGTTTTGCCTTGCTGTTCCAATCCTTTTGGAGGGGAATGTATGTCATCAGCTCACAAAATTCCATCTAAATTGTATAAACAAATTAATGCACAATGGACACAATGTATCAATGAGTAAAAGTTAAAATAAATAGGTCTGAGAGGTAATACAAAGGCTATAATGTAAAGAAAACTAATAAGATACTACAGTAAAAAGAAGCAATATAGAAGAACTGTGATCATACAAAATGTTCATGATGAGGGATAAAGCCAGCTAAAATTTGCACTACACGTTTTTATATCTGCTTAGTGGCAAATACTGCACTCAAATAGAGAAGAACCAAAACTGATCTGCCATAAAAAAGAATTCAAGCACAGCTCCCTCTGGCCTGTGGCATTAACAATGGTCCAAGTTGATTAGAAACATTTTTATATAAAATATTTTTAAGCCAAAATGTCAAATCCAACCTTCTATCCATTTTCTTCCACTTATCTGGGGCTTCACTTCATTATACACTTGGGCCTGCCAGGTCTTTCTGGCTTCCTCCCCTGCCAGCGGACCCAACTCATAATCAGGTGGTGATCAGTTGACAGCTCTGCCCCTCTCTTCACCGGAGATTAGATGACATGACAAAAAAGCCGATCATTGACCCCCTTGTGTTCGAACATAGTGTTCATTATGGACAAACTGTGGCTAGCACAGGAGTCCAATAACAGGACTCCGCTCGGGTTCAGATCAGGGAGACCATTCCTCCCAATCACCCCTCTCCAGGTGTCACTGTTGTTGCCCACGTGGGTGTTCAAGGCCCCCTGTAGAACAACGGAGTCCCTGATCAGTGCACTGTCTAGTACCCCTTCCAGAGACTCCAAGAAGGCCGGGTACTCTGCACTGCTGTTCGGACCATAGGCCGACACAACAGTGAGAGACCTGTCCCCAACCCGAAGGTGCAGGGATACAAGTGTGTTTCTAGCACACGGTGGCTGAGCTGTGGGGCAATGAGCAGGCCCACAACAGCCTGCTGCTGCTCCCCGCAGGCAATGCCAGAGAAAAGGAGAGTCCAGCCCCCCTCAAGGAGTTGGGTTCCAGAGCCCAATCTGTGCGTGGAGGTGAGGCCGACAATATCTAGTCAGTAACACTCAACCTCCCGCACGAACTCGGGCTCCTTCCCCCCCAGCGAGGTGACAGGTGAGGTGGGGGGATCTAACCCTTTTAAAAACAATACTTTAAATTTTCCTCAGTTTGGCACTTTGAAAAGGAAGTGAAAATGTACATAGTACAAGTACAATTGAGTTTCACTCAAGAGCACACGTGTTTTTGGTTGTGTTAAAGTGCATTAAACCAATGGCAGTTCCTGGAGAAACATTGCCTGGTTTACACCAGACCATATCACAAGTGATATATGGTTGTCAACGGCCGTTTATTGGGCAATTCGAATGTCATCATCATTTGGCGTATACGTAGCCCATAGCCAATCATGTCAGTTGTCAGTTCAAACTACAAGCTTCCGTTTGTCGCGTAGTACGCGTCACCGTCTTTCCACCCCTTCCCGCTCTCTGATTGGCTCCCCAAATCAGGAGCCCTCGCTTAGCCCAGTTGCCAGGCTGTCTTTTAAATCGAAACGATCGTGCAAAGTAGCCTGTGATTTCCCAGGTTAGGAGAAACAGTGATCGCCAAATAGATCATTGTTATCATTTATTTTGCGACTGTGAGAAAAATTATTATCTGAGTGTAATACAACTATATGCAAACTATTTTCTATATGAAAATTCCACACAAATTTAACACATACACTTGCAATGAAAACAATAGATATTAGATATTATATAGATATTAGATATTACAAAGAAATGAATGGTGCAGAATGAAGACTGCTCAATAGATGGACACATATGCAAATTCCAGACATGTAGAATTGTCTCAACTTAATCTGACTTGATAACTATTCATCTTATTCATTTATTCATTCATTCAGTACTCTGATGTCTCTGTCTTTTGAGCTGTATTTGATCCTCTTAGTCTGCTTTTGGTATTGGTTTACATTTTACAGATTAAGATAAACTTTATGTTAAGAACAAGGTTTAATTTCAGTAAACACAGTAACACACAAAGCAGGTTAAGGTAATACTTTATTCTTTGGTGAAAATATAAATCTTATATTTGATGGAAAGGTACCAAGGAATAACCGGTGCAACATGTGTAAAAACTTCACATGCAAACAAATAAAAGGGAATGGAGGAAGAACTTTTTTTTTCTGTAGGAAGTTTCACTTTCTGTTATAAAAGTACAGTTCTTTAGTTGTTAGACAGTTATGTGGATGTTGCCTGGTGCAATGTTTGTAGAGATATTGAATACATAGTGAGAGTGGGATTCAAGCTGTATTGTCCATGTTTAATAAGCATGGTTGGCCACATAGAGTGATTCTCCTCCAGCAGCACTGGATCCAGAGGAAACATATTTGCCCTGGCAGGCCTGGCTGTTAGCCTGTGACAAAGGAGAGATATTACATAATAAAAGCCTATTAAAATAACAAATAATAAAGAAATACTGGCTAATATACACACCAGAGCTCTTTTCACAAACTCCTCCTGACAGGCCTTTCCGTTCTCCTTCTTGCCTCCCCAGGCTTTGAGCGCAGAAGCCTGCAGTGCGCGGCCATAGGAGAAGGTCAGGGCCCAGGGCTTGTGCAGGGGACATGTGTTGATGGCACTGAGGTTCACTGAGGCCTCCTCCTCAGACTGACCACCAGACAGGAAAGTGATGCCTAAAGAAAAACAAAAATACATTTCTAGGGTGCCATAGAACCTCGAGAACTTATCTGGTCTTGGGCCTGATTAGTACGGGGATGAGAATACAGTTACAGAATACAGTTGGCTGTTGTTCTATCCTTGTGCATGGTATTTCTTGTACGAACATGGTGAGTGATTAAGTGCTCGATAGTCAGAGGGGCTGATGGCGTCAATTAGCAGCTATCTGTCTACCCCACAGATGTGGCTACAGTAGTAGCAATATATTATAGTATTATAATAATATATTTTATTATGTTGGCTAAAAATTGGTACTACTTTTAGTTGTTGGGTGTTGGTATGTTTCTCAAAAAGTATAATAGCACATGTATCAAACAAAGATACAAAATAATAAAAGAACTCAAATGTAGAATAGTATGTGCTATTCTGTTCTCACCAGGGACTGCAGGGGGCACTGTGCGGCGCAGTGCAGTGACTGTTGCCATGGCAATCTCTTGGTTTGCATATTTGTGTGAGCAGGAGTGTCCAGCTGTCACCATGTTGGGCTTGAGGAGCGTGCCCTCTAGGTAGACGTGGTGGTCAGACAGGGCCTTGTACACAGCAGCCAGCACTTTTTCAGTGACATACTGGCAACGCTTCAGGTCATGATCACCGTCAGGCAGGATTTCAGGCTCTACAATGGGAACAATGCCGTGCTAGGGTAAAACATAAATATTACAGATTAGCCTTATGGTATTGATAAGTAATTAAATTATCATTTACTTATGGTACCATCTGACAGATGCTGGCATAGCGGGCCAGAACATTGGCGTTCTCAATGATGGCCAGTCTTGAGGGGGTAGTTGGTGTAATTTTCAGCACACAACGCCACTTGGCAAAGTCAGCGCCATCCTTCTTGTACTGGGCACAGCGCTCATACAGACCATCGAGACCTGTCAGGAAGAACATGAAACAAGATTGTGACACAGAATGGAAGTATTCATGTCAATAAAGCTGGTGGTGGTGAGATGAAATTGATCCCATCTGTTTTGTATTGTCATGTCTTACCTTGGGTGGTTGTCTCTCCGTTTGTTCCTGCCAGAGGGACAACACCTTTGTCCACTTTGATGCCCACCACCCAACCTCTCTCCTTCAGATGCTGGGTGAAGGGCTTGCCATCATCAGTTTTCTGGTACATGGTCTCGTGGAAGAGGATGACACCGCCAATGCAGGGGTCGACGCGGTCATCTGCAGTGAAGAGCAGCTGACGGTACAGCCTCCTGTTCTCCTCTGTGTTCTCAGCATTGATGCTCTGGAAGCGCTTGGCTACGCTGCCTAAAAATTACAACAGGGAAAATCCTCTAAATGTACTGTACACTACACATCATGGCAATAGACTAATGAGCACAGAGATCTATCAATAAACTAGACTAGGCTTACTAGTGATGGCTATAAACAATGTCACTAATATATGTTTACCAGTAGATTCATCTGCAGCAAGGATCCCTTTGCCAGATGCAACGATCCTCTGAGCTATATCGCTGAGCTCCTTCTTCTGCTCAGGAGTGAGGAAGGGGTATGCGTGAGGCATCCTGACTCTGCATGGGATAGAGGGCATAAATAGGTTTAGCTTCCTAAGACACTGACAAGAAAAGGTTCAAGTTAGGGTTACTAAAACATACTAAAAGTTCAAAATGTGGGTTTCTGAGAGTGTGGTAAACAATTTCAGTGTGGGTTACTCTACAAAGGAAGTGATGAAAGACATGCATGAAGATTAGACATGTTCCTCTTTCTGCTGTTACTTTGTGGCTTAACAACTGGCGCAGACAGACTTGCACATACAGCTAATTTAGGGCACAATGTGGAGCATCACAGTGATCTGTTCTCAGCCCCTCCCCCTAAATCATGACTGGCATGTGAGCGGCATATTGCATTTCCAACACCTTGTCCGTGACCTTTTGCAGAGTCACTTCATGGCCTCCCTGCCCCCACTGCCTCTAATCTACAGTTCACTCCCATCTGCTGCCTCTACTCTTTACTATGAGCAGATGCATGGACTAAATATAAATAGCTTAGCTAAAATGTCTTATATAAGACAACTGAAACTACAACACAAAGTTACGCGTAGGGTTACGCTACCGATAAATTACATTGGAATTCAGTTTGCAATATTTTCTAGTTTAACTAATGTATTAAGTAAAAGGCTTGTTTTGTTTTTTGTATAAGCAATGTTTTTTGCAACTCTGTATTTCTCTTTCTCAAGTGTAGGATGCAGAACTCTCAGTTCACACACCGCATCCTACACTTGTGGTGGTAGAAATTGTCACTTGTGTTTTTTTACAGGTTGGTCACTGCAAGCACATGATTGAAGAACAGTTATTCAAAATAACATTCCTAGGTTTATTGTCATAGACTTCAGATTAGTTGTCATGAATTCACTGTCAGTATTTTCAATTGCAAAATGGTCAGCAATAATTATAGAGACTAAAGCGGAAACTGTGCATGACTAACAAAGCAACAAAGCAATAGCATGAAGACAAAACCATTTCTAGATATGCCTTGTCATAACAACCACAATTTATGTCAAACACATGCAAGCTAATTTTATCAATTTGTATTTTAAACAGTGCAAGCAGTATTCACATAACTATGGACAGATATTTTGTAATACTACCTCCACAATATGCCTACTTTAAACATACAAACCGAATAATTTTATTTGCTGAAATGCATTGGCTTTACCTTTGGCTATAGAAGCAGTGCTGGGAGGATAGAGAGGAGATCAGGCCTTCGTCTGCGACACCCCATCAGTCTGCTGGCTCTTGTATTTATCCTGCCATTGTGACCCCTCACATTTCAGCTGCTGGGCTATAAAAAGAACAGGACGCAACCAGAGATAGCCCGTGACATTCAGGAAGACTGTGGCTGGAGTAGCATAGTGCCACGGCCAAGCAAAGGGCAAATAGTGGTAGGGTAAATGACAAATAAAATAGAATAGAAGAAGTGTTAAGTATAAGAGTAGGAAAAGATTATACAACGTTGATTTATTTGCCCTGTTTGGCTCTCTATGAGAGTTACATCTTAGTATCTGAAGAATACAAGTTTTTAAGTGTAATTTCTTTTCTCACAGAAGCGCAGCGCAAAATAACTAACCTGCTCTTAGAAATCTAACCCAGAACTAGATGCACACAACATGGACCTTTGACCTTTAAGTGACCTTTTCATGTCATCTTTCCTCAGAACAAAAGGGCAAACTTGAGATTCAAACAGCACTTGAGGATTACATCACACATACATGGGACCCAGTGTACTATTATCAGCGGTGCAGCAGAAAAGACCACTTCCTGTGTGATGCTCAGGGCTAGCCCACAGTTTGAATTTGTCAGTTTTATTTTTTAAAAAGGGTCCTGATGAGGGTGCGGAAACATGAGCACATCACCCCCATCCTTCACACCCTGCACTGGCTTCCCGTTCACCTCCGTATTGAATACAAGATCCTCCTGCACACCCATCACTGTCTGCACAGTGCGGCCCCCACCTACCTCACCGAACTACTCACACCTCAGACCTCTACCAGGACTCGGTCAGGCCAGCAGCACTGTCTGATTCCACCCAGGACACGGCTAAAGACCATGGGTGACAGGGCCTTTCAAGCCGCAGCTCCCCGTCTGTGGAATACCCTTCCCGACCACCTTAGGGCCCCACAGTTGGTGGATGCTTTTAAAAGTGCACTAAAGACTCACTTGTTCACAAGAGCCTATGGCTAATTGGCCCCATAATATGTTGTGTTTTTATCTTGCTATGTTTGTATTCTGTCTGTGTTTTTACCCTGTTTTTAAATGCTCTGTAGCACTTTGAGATTGTTTTTCAATGTAAAGTGCTTTATAAATAAAATCTATTATTATTATTATTAAAAATGTTTTGGAATGCTTTTATATAGCCAAATTTTCCAGGGTTTCCAAAAAGAAGTAATAAAAAGGGAAACACAATGTTTTCTTTTATTTTTACATTTATTTGTCATTTGTCATTCACAGAGTGACAATTCATAAACTATATATTCAACAAGAGGCAAAATATATACAAAAAGTGATAAAGTCGGTAAAGTGTTAACATGCTAATTAATTATAAAAAATGTCTATATTCAGCATACACAATCAAATATTCATTAAATATAATTAATTGTGATCAGTGACACAAGTTCAATAGAATGTGCCTTTATATGGTGAAATTAACCTGTATATTTGAAACTACAAACGTCAGCCATGCAGTGTTGGTAACTCCACCTACAAAAGAGTTCCTCAAATTGGCCCCTTCAGCAGTGAAACCCAAAAAGCTTGCCTCCATTTTCACTGTCAGAGCTGCAGAAATGTAATGTGGAATTGTTACTTTTATGAACTATTGTTTTACAAGAGATCAACACAATGTATTGGATAATAATTTTTTCAGGTAAGACATTTTAGACCTTGAGATATGTACAGTCTATGGTACAAACTTATGTTTAATTTCATAATGTAAAGTAAATCAGAAATGAGTCTTTAGCCATGGCCTTAAAAGATACTGAACTTGACTGCAACAGCACTGTCCAGTGTTTCAGTGTTTATCTTCAAAAGATCAGAAGAAAAATGCAGCAATAACACAGTTTGTTTCTATAAACTCATTTACATAATAGTTTTACACCACTGTTATTATAATTGTTGTAAGTCTGTTTACCTCAGACAAACCATCTGTCGCTGCTTCTCTTTATCCCTGTTATTTAAGATAAAATTTGAGCCAGTAGGTAACCAGACAGTAAGTATTTATTCATTTGATTAATATTTTTATTTATTTTTACTTGTTTTTAGTGTTACAGAATGTAAGTGGTTTTAACATTGAACCTGTAGCTTGGAAATCTTTCAGTAACCCTGCGGCAGGATTTGGACACAAGGTGATTCAGAAAAAAAATGAGTAAGTGAGAGTAATGTACTTGTGTTAAAAGAAATACTTGAGAATGTGTCTGTTTTATACATATGTGTCTTCACAGCTTGCTGGTCAGTGCTCCTCTTGAGCAGTATTCACAACAAAGACGAGGACAGATATATAAGTGTTCACCTGCAAGCACAAACTGCAAGAAAATCCATCTTGAATGTATATCAGCCAATTATTTTATCACATTTTACTCTTCACAATGACTTAAGCTGTTCTTTAATACTATCTCCACATTTTACACAGTGCCACCTTATGCAGATAACTCCTCTCTTGGATTGGCAATGGCATTTAACCCCAGCAATGAAAACTCTCTGGTAAATTATTAAAGCCATGCTCTTTTGGATCTATTATATAATCGATTTACAGTGTTAAGCTGAGGCTGTTTGGGATTGCTAGATTGTCTTCCCAGGGTAGAAAAAGATAAAATACAGTAATGTGTAGGTGTAGTTTAGAAGTTACAATAGCTTCTCGACTTGTTGCATTGAACCTGCTTCCTCTTAGTGGCACCACATTCCATTTCTAGTTTGAGAGCCCTTAAATGACAAACTATATAATGGTTGTATTGTATTATGAATACTAATGATAAAGATTTCTCTTGCCAGGTTTGTGGGCCAACCATTCCAAAGGATTGCAGGAGCATCACCATGTACAACGGTCTGTGCTTAGAGATTGATCAAACTAACCGTCTCAGAAGAACCACACCTATGTCTACTGCAGGTACATAGACTTTTGAAAGAAATTAATGTAAAAAGTTTGAAACCTTGCTCAGGGCTAATCAGCTATGTGGTAACTAATGACTACAAGATATATATTTAAAAAATCTGTTTCTGACACTTTATAAACCGCTAAGTTATTAAAACATTTCACAGAATTTTGGGTTCTTAAACTTACTTTTTGGACTTTACCGTGTTATAGATTGTAGTTACCACATAGCTGGTTAGCCTCCGCAGTGTCTTTGATTTCTTGATATTTGAATTTTTCCAAATATCTATGGGAAACATTGTTGAGCTCCATGAGCATGAATTACCGTATTGGCACGAATATAAGACGACCCTGATTATAAGACGACCCCCTTTTTTTCAAGACTCAAGTTTGAAAAAATACTTTTTGAACACCAAATTTAATTTTTATACAGAAAATAATTACAGTACATCTGAAACAAATTATTATAACAATATATTCGAGAGAAAAAGCATGTTATTTTGCCTCATTCAAATCATGCAAAAACTGTCTATCACATCTTAATATCTGAACATTTAAATATGTAAACTAAAGTGCAATCACATTTGTAAATGAATGGCTTCTGGTTTTTGAAATGTGAATAAACCAATCTACTGTGGTAAAACAACAAAATTGCAATAACTGCATTAACCATCAAAGTGAAGTCTAAGTGAAGTCAGCTGCTGGTTAACCTGGCCGCGACCCACTTTTCTCCAGACTGTCGCTACGTTTCTCCATTTTCTGTTATCTCTTTTCTTATTTTCTTCTCTTTTCTTTCTTACCGCTAGTTCAGTTCAGTTCAGCATTCGCTTTAAAGATATCTGGCGCCATCTAGCGTTGTGAATGGGTATAATGTCTAGACCTCGAATGTAAGACAGCTCCCTCTTTTTCAGTCTTATTTCAATGCAAAAAACATCGTCTTATATTCAGGCCAATACAGTAGGTATGACTTATCAGTAATCTCTTTTTGTCCTAACAGATTGCCCGAGCCAACCATCAGACATCGCATTTCTGTTAGATGGTTCAGGCAGTGTAGATTCATCAGATTTCTCAAAAATGAAGGGCTTTGTCATCAATGTGATCAGCTCATTTCTCAGCAGAGATTCAAGGGTGGGAGAAGTCATTATTGAACATTAGAATTGATAGTATTGTAATAATATTAATGATTATATTTTTAATTACATATATTTTTTTTCAGTTTGCCATCATACAGTTTTCACATAAGTTTGAAATTAGTTATTATTTCAACACTTTTCAAGTCAATGTGTACTGGCAGTCACAA
The DNA here is from genome assembly GCA_036785185.1 of Paratrypauchen microcephalus. Lineage (NCBI taxonomy): Eukaryota > Metazoa > Chordata > Actinopteri > Gobiiformes > Gobiidae > Paratrypauchen > Paratrypauchen microcephalus. The sequence continues at coordinate 1,662,194 of JAVJIX010000190.1, forward strand.
ATAAATAATATAAAACAACTGAGCGGAGGCACTTATACAGCTAGTGCAATACAGAGAGTTGTGTAAGTAATCCTGGTTGATGACAGTTTCTGCTACATTATAAATTATAATAATTGTACACATATGAAATCTAATAAAATTCTTTCAGAGATGAAGTCTTCACATCATCAAGGGGTAATCGGCCAAATGCAAATAATGTATTGATTGTCATTACTGATGGAGAGTCCAATGATAGACATCTCTTATCAGGAGCTAGTGCAGCAGCAAACAGAAAAAATATTATTAGATTTGCCATTGGGGTAAGATATGAAGCTTGACTTCAAAATCAAATACATTTTGTTTTACTCATCATCTCACTTTGTCAAACTTGTAGGTTGGGAATTCCTTTAATAATCCTTCAGCAAAGGATGAGCTTATAACTATTGCATCATCCAAAGACAATGTCTTTCAAGTTGAAGGATTTGATGCTCTTGAAAAAATAAGACAGACTCTGCAGGAAAAAATCTTCTCTATTGAAGGTAACAATACATTCAATGCTTTTCACGGTAAAAACTTTGTACATTTAATTTTTAGTGTTAGATTTGAACTATAAATGCACTTTATTTAGGAACTCAAACAGGTGGGGAGACTTTGAAAATGGAAATGTCCCAGTTGGGCTTTGGTGCAGCCTTTTTTAGTGAGGTAACAGTCTACTTTTAGTGAGTGTACAGAACTTTAACATCTCTTTTAAATATGAATGTTTTATTTTGTTTAGGGATTTCAAATGACAGCTGTTGGTGCTAATGAGTGGAAAGGAGGGCTACAGAAGTACACCCTCTCTGGGGCCATGACGAGTTTCTATGAGCCTAAAGACATTGACAACGACAGTTACCTTGGTAAGTCTTCCTAAAATGTTGAAAGAGCAAATGAGTCTAATTTCTGTTATGTATTGTCATGTTTGTGTTGTAGGTTATTCCATAGCTATTGCAAATACTGTGGCTGGGACATTTTCAGCTGTTGGTGCACCTAGGTATCAACACAGGGGCATTGTAATGTATATTCATAGCATTTACACTCAGCAGAGGATTGATCCGGCGGATAGACAGGTGTGTAGTCACTGTTGAGACTGAAAGAAGACGAATAATCACCTACTAACCTGCTGTTGTCACTGTCACTGCTACAGCTTCAACAGAGTGGTGAATATTTTGGGGCAGAGGTTTGTACAATGGATGTCAATGGTGACAACTTCACTGACCTGCTCCTGATATCTTCACCTATGTATTCAGAGAGAGACAGGGAAGGAAGAGTCTATGTTTGTGACGTAACTGATTCGGTAATAGATTATCTATTTTTTAAAAACCTGAGAATATTTCATTAATGTATTTAATATTTTTCTATAAGCGTATGGATTGTCACTTTGATTCTCCAATAATCCTGAGGGGGGCGCCAGAAAAGGGAAGGTTTGGGTCATCTCTTGCTGTACTACCAGATCTGAACTCAGATAAACTGACTGATTTAGCTGTGGGAGCCCCTTTGGAGAATGGTGGTCAAGGCACTATTTATATTTACCATGGCTCCGGATTTAGGAGGATTAATCCTACATATTCACAGGTAAACAAAATCCAAGGTTTGTTTGACTAAACAGCCAACAGTGCCATTATATCACCTCTTTTAAAATGTGGTGTTTTCCATCCTCTTTCAATGTATAATTATTATTATTATTTTCATAACCTTGTTTGTCACTGTTAGAGGCCCTGATTCTCTTTATATTCTTTGTTTATTTTATTTGAAGGCCAAACTTAAACAATAGAGTTTGACAATAGAGTTTTATTTTGTATAAAACTCTCGTCAAAAAGAAACAAACTGTAAAACAGTAAAACCATTTCAACAGTATTTTCTTTTTTCAAGAGAATTACTGCCTCTGAAGTAAAGTCTGGTTTGACTTTCTTTGGCATGTCCATCAGTCCAACATCACTGGACCAAAGTGGCGATGGCCTTCCAGACTTGATGGTGGGTTCCAAAGGGACTGTTCTCCTTCTCAGGTAAGTGCAACCACTTCCTGTGTAATATACTGTTCAAATAGGAGTGAATGGTGAGGATACAAGGTTGAGAACTGGACTTAGACCTAAACTACGTTATCTAGGTCGTTATCAGGTCACAATTCCAAGAAAATAATACTTTTATACTTATGCTTACTTTTACTTACTTATATTATCTGTCTAAATAGTTTCTTCATTCTTTTAAATTCCCCTTGAATCTAAAAGGTCAAATAAAATGAATATTCCTGTCATGTAGTATTTTATCCTATTTTAATATTAAGATTTTATCCATCATTACTATGATAACAGGAGAAGTTCAATTTGTCAACTGGACAAAGTTTGTTTGGTTGAAAACGTTTCGCCGCTCATCCGAGAGGCTTCGTCAGCTCTAATAAGAATACTGGTAAGACACTTGCTTATATCTTGCTGTAGGGAGGAGCTACCTAGCTAACTACTTTCCGGAACTATCTCATTGGTTTCCGTCTTTTGTTTCTCTGGCGTCTAGCTGACGATCTCTATTCATCCCTACACGCCTGTTTTTCACACCTCTGGCCCTGTCCTGGCTAACCCTATTGTTTCCCTGTTTGTTTGATCTAGGCTTAATAATGGAATTGTAGATGGGATGCAAATTATGTCTTACTCCACCATTTCTGTTCAGAGAAGGATTCTCTTTTTTGACAAAAATAGCCTCTTTAACTCCCCTCTCAAACCAATTCTTTTCCCTGGCTAAGATCTGAACCTCACTGTCCTCAAATGAATGACCCGTGGCTTCCAGGTGAAGATATACGGCAGAAGACGGTCCACTCTGGCACGCCCGTCTGTGTTGGTACATCCTCTTGTGAAGTGGCTGCTTGGTTTCTCCAATATAGCGCTCACTGCAGTCTTCACTACACTGAATGGAGTAGACCACATTGCTTTGTTTGTGGCTCGGTGTTTTGTCCTTTGGGTGGACGAGTTTTTGTCTTAACGTGTTTGTGGGTTTGAAATAAACTGGGATTTCATATTGTCTGAAAATCCTCTGTAGTTTTTCCGACACGCCGGCCAGGTACAGAATTGCTACCCCTTTCCTCCTGGGTTCGGATTCTCCGAACCCAGAGAGTTAAAGAGGCTATTTTTGTCAAAAAAGAGAATCCTTCTCTGAACAGAAATGGTGGAGTAGGACATAATTTGCATCCCATCTACAATTCCATTATTAAGCCTAGATCAAACAAACAGGGAAACAATAGGGTTAGCCAGGACAGGGCCAGAGGTGTGGAAAACAGGCGTGTAGGGATGAATAGAGATCGTCAGCTAGACGCCAGAGAAACAAAAGACGGAAACCAATGAGATAGTTCCGGAAAGTAGTTAGCTAGGTAGCTCCTCCCTACAGCAAGATATAAGCAAGTGTCTTACCAGTATTCTTATTAGAGCTGACGAAGCCTCTCGGATGAGCGGCGAAACGTTTTCAACCAAACAAACTTTGTCCAGTTGACAAATTGAACTTCTCCTGTTATCATGGATTCTACCTGGACGACTGAGGGACTTTTCACGCATCATTACTATAATATGCTCCGACCATGTGATATTCCCTTATATTGATCTGCCTATATATATTTGGTCGTATTAACCATTTTTCTTTATTTACTGTGTTCCAGGTCCAAACCAATTGTAAAATTAGATACTACAATTTCCTTCACGCCGCAGGTGATCCCAACTCAGAATACCGACTGCTCAAAACCTCTAGATGCTTCTGTTACTGTCTGCTTCACTATGTCCAAAGTCACTTCACTAGATCAAGGTATTTATTAAAGTTTCAGTCATTCTCTTTTCAGTATTTACTGGATACATGTGTTTTTTTCAGCTCAGGCAAGAATCAATTATACTTTTACTTTGGATGCCACACGCATTGTCCCAAATAACCGCGCCTTCATCAAGGAGAAACAACCAGACACAACCGGAGGTCTCACCATTACACTGAACCGCCAGGAATGTGTTACTATCAGTTTCTTTATACAGGTTACAAATGTTGATTTATATTTGCATATATGCATGGATTTGAATGTGTATTGTTTTATTAATATCCAATACACTTTACTTACAGTCATGTCCTGAAGATGCTCTCAGTCCTCTTTACAATGAGTTGTGTTTTTCATTTGAAAGCTTGGCTTCCCCTCAAAACCTCAAACCAAGTCTCTCTCAACAGTCCCGCACAAAAGTCAAGAAAGATGTAAGTGGATAGGGAGGGGATATATTAATATTAAACAAATATTTAATCAAAATATTTTCATTTTAGTTGGGGTTTGAGATCAACTGTGGTGTGGATGACACGTGTATTGACAGACTTATAGTGGACTTTAACTTCACCGGGTATACAGTTTTTAGGTTTTTCACAGAATATTACTTTTTAAGCTACATAATCACCATTTTGACTTTACAGATCTTCTATGGTCCGAGTAGGCATTGATGATTTGCTCAATGTGACAGTGTCATTAGAAAATATAGAGGAAAATTCCTATGATACAAGAGTCACCCTGACATATCCTTCAGGACTTTCCTACCGGAAGTTCACTGGAGTTCGAGTAAGATGTTTGTCAGATCATCATTGGTTTCCAACTTTGTTATTCCTTGTTATATTATTTTAAGGGGAGAATTGACTGTAACTCATTGGACAGTGAAGACAGTTTGATACAAGGACGGACTGAATGCTTTATTGATAAGCCTATTTTTAAGAGCAATGCAAAGGTTTGTTGATTATTTTTCTTAAATGTTTCTTGTGTATCATGCACCATCAATTACCTTTGGTATTGCTATAGGCCTTTTTTGTTGTCTCATATGGCTTCAACACCAACAGCCAACTCGACAGGAGGATTCTTGTCACTGCAAACGCAACCAGGTGCCATTCACTGTAGTATCAACTTGAACAAAACTATACAGGCACTTATAGTTTTATACTTATAATTTGTTTTCTTTTCTTTTAGTGGCAATGTACAGTCATCCCAATTGTCCCAGCGATACAAAAAGAGAGAAATTGGTGTTAAACACAGCATTTCAGTGACAGTTGGAAGGTAAATTTAGCAAAAAAATGCCTACATTACCGATATCGTGCCAATACTGAAGATTTTGCTGGATTTGGTATCAGCTCAATTATATTGGTCTAGTGAATAGGGGGGCTTTTTTGGGCCTTTTATTTAATGCAATAAGACTATTTACAGGCTGATTTTGGCCTAGAATGTCTCATGTTAATGCTTTTATTCATATTAACTACTTCAGTATTTGTTATTGTCAGTTCTTTGAAGAATGAATAACAGTTACATAACTATAACTATTATTTATAATATTATATATTATATAAGTACTATTGTTCAGATTTTTTTCCTCACATAAAATCTCTTCAGTTCACACAGCTACACCAATTTTACGTTTGGTAAAAATGATCTACAGAAGCCAGTCAATCAGTCAATTAAGGTAAAGTACAATGGATAGTGATATACAGTAAGTGTATTTTTCATAATATTAAGTACTCTTTTTGCAGGTTACAAATGAGATCAGAGCGTTGAATTTCTCTGTGGTGATCCGTGTTCCAGTAAAGCTTGGCAAAAAGGACATCTGGGTAGACTCTGACTCTATGCAGGTAAAAGTAGAGAAGGAAATTTAGTTTTAAAAAGTAGAAAAGGTTTCATTGGACCTTGTTGACATTTCGGTTCTCAGTGGTCTGAGGACCACTCCTGGACCAATGAAGGATTACACCATCACTTCTGATAGTTTATATTAGGGTCAGACAGTGTTGCCATAGTTACTTTGAAACAGTAATCTGACTACTGACTACTTCTTTAAAAAGTAACTTAGTTACGTTACTGACTACTTGCTTTTAAAAGTAACTAAGTTAGATTACTTTTAGTTACTTTCCGCAGAGGCTTATTATATAATATTATATAATATATATTATTATATTATTATTATATTATATTATAGGCCTATTATATATTATAATATTATATTATATTATTATTTTATTTTATTATTATATTGCTTGTCCAGGTAACTAGAAAAGCATGTTCTGTGAGGCAGCTCAGTATCATTACTGGTAGGGATCTTAGATACAATGGCACAAAACGATGGTGAGTCAACAGTGTTCACAGGCAGCATTTCGTCAACCACATAATGCCCAACCATCCTATTCAACTCCTCCCCACTTACTGGTTTTAGACAGTAGTCGAGTTGGGGGGGGGGGGGGGGGGGTGGAAATGCTTTTATAACAAAAAGTCCATATAATCGTTCAATAATTCAATAATACACAGGATATATGTTATCACACACACACCTTAGTCCTGGTTTAGTCTTGGTTTAGTCCTGGTTTAGTCCCGGTTTAGTCCTGTCTTAGTCCTGGCTTAGTCTTGGTTTAGACCTGGTTTAGTTTTGGTTTAGTCCTGGTTTAGTCCCGGTTTAGTCCTGGTTTACACCCGGTTTAGATCTGATTTAGTCTTGGCTTAGACCTGGTTTAGTCCTGGTTTAGATCTGGTTTAGTCTTGGCTTAGTCCTGGCTTAGATCTGGTTTAGTCTTGGCTTAGTCCTGGTTTAGACCTGGTTTAGTCCTGGTTTAGTCCTGGTTTAGACCTGGTTTAGTCTTGGCTTAGTCTTGGTTTAGACCTGGTTTAGTGCCGGGTTAGCCCGGTTTAGTCCTGGTTTAGACCTGGTTTAGTCCTGGTTTAGTCCTGGTTTAGACCTGGTTTAGTCTTGGCTTAGTCTTGGTTTAGACCTGGTTTAGTCCCAGTTTAATCCTGGTTTAGACCCGGTTTAGTCCTGTTTTAGTCTTGGTTTAGTCCTGGTTTAGACCTGGTTTAGTCTTGGTTTAGTCTTGGCTTAGTCCTGGCTTAGTCCTGGTTTAGTCCTGGTTTAGACCTGGTTTAGACCTGGTTTAGTCCTGCTTCAGTCCCGGTTTAGTCCTGTCTTAGTCCTGGCTTAGTCTTGGTTTAGACCTGGTTTAGTTTTGGTTTAGTCCTGGTTTAGTCCCGGTTTAGTCCTGGTTTACACCCGGTTTAGATCTGATTTAGTCTTGGCTTAGACCTGGTTTAGTCCTGGTTTAGATCTGGTTTAGTCTTGGCTTAGTCCTGGCTTAGATCTGGTTTAGTCTTGGCTTAGTCCTGGTTTAGACCTGGTTTAGTCCTGGTTTAGTCCTGGTTTAGACCTGGTTTAGTCTTGGCTTAGTCTTGGTTTAGACCTGGTTTAGTCCCAGTTTAATCCTGGTTTAGACCCGGTTTAGTCCTGTTTTAGTCTTGGTTTAGTCCTGGTTTAGACCTGGTTTAGTCTTGGTTTAGTCTTGGCTTAGTCCTGGCTTAGTCCTGGTTTAGTCCTGGTTTAGACCTGGTTTAGACCTGGTTTAGTCCTGCTTCAGTCCTGGTTTTGTCCTGGTTTAGACCTGGTTTAGTCTTGGTTTAGTCCTGGTTTAGTGCCGAAATAGATGCAGAAATAATCTGATAATATGTCTCACCCATAAGAACGCGGTCACTCCAGATAGTTTGTGTATAGACATGTAAGCGCGCGTCGGGTATATCCATGGTCTTTCAGAAGCTCCGGAGAAAAAGACATAATCCCGAATTTATCCCGTGTCCCGAGGCGAGACTTCCTTCTTACGTAGCATTAACGTAGCAAGTTAAGGATTCTTCTTCTCTTGGAAATCCTGCGTAAATATCATGCAGCTCGCTCACAGCTGATCGGCGAACAGGCGCAAACACAACAGAGCTAATCATGATTGGCGGGAGCGCGATCGGTGCGTAATTATACTGCAACATACATGTTTGGAAGCTGATCTGACTTTGGCGCCACGGAGCCGAGATGACGTGACCTCGTAAGAAACGTGTAGCCAAAAAATAAGATAATAAGATAAATAAATGTAACCTACGTTCCCCCGAAATGCAGAAATAGTAACGCACGGTGTATTAGATAAGTAACTTTAATCTGACTACTGGTTTTGAAATAGTAGTTGCGTTACACTACTCGTTACTGAAAAAAGTAGTCCGACTACTGGCATCACTGGGGTCAGATAGTGGGTTATCTATTGAAATCGTTACTCTAATAATTATAATCATATAATTATAATATACTGTAATCATAATTACACCATTTGATTTTTTTGTGGAAATACATACATTCTTTCATTTTTCCATTGCACTGTGCTTGAAAAGAATATCAATATATTTTTTTCAAGATTCCAGACTGTCAAAAAGACAAGGATGAAGAGCCAACTGTGACAGAGTTTGTTCCACAAATACAGGAGAATAGGTTTGTGGTAAGTATGAACTTCAGCACTGTCACAATAAATATGGCAACACTAAAATTGGAAATCTGGTCGTTTGTGTTTGTTTTTTTCCCCAACCCAAACAGAACTGCAGTGTGGCCAAATGCAGGGTTTTCAGGTGTATTCGCTTCATGGGGCAAATGGAGAGTAAAGACTACATCATCTCTGCTAACCTCAGCTCAGGATGGATTGAGCAGGTCTTGATAAAGAAATTTACATTCAATATTATCTGATAGATGCCAGTGTGCCATGATACATTAATGCCTCCCACAGATTGGACTAAAGTCTGCCAAGTTTCTCCTCATCAGCACAGCCATTCTGGACTATGATACAGACCGGTTTATTTTCTATTCTGCTGAGAACAACCCCATCAAGGTACAGTGCCCTCTTCTGTTGAAGTATAAGAATTGAAATGAAACTGGTCACAATTGTTACCAGCTATTTTAAGAATAAATGTGAGCTACAATTATACATGAGAATTTGAATGAACAATGTACATGTGTTATGCCCCATTAATCAGCTGGAATCATCTGTCCTTCTAACAAACTGCAGAATAGCCTAGTGGCTTTAGGAGTCAGCCTCTAGAATTAATCAGTTAATATTTCTAAAGAGTGCAGTAATATTTTTCTAAATAAATTCCATTCATGTGTACTAAGCACATCTCCACAGATTGAAGCAGAAGTAGAAGTCTATACCGAGGTGGACTTCACCAAAGAAATCATTGGAGGATCTGTGGGAGCACTGGTGCTGGTGCTGTTACTGACTGCTGGCTTGTACAAGGTAGACCATACTGCGGAGCCATTATGAAAATAACACTATTACATAGCCCAACACTGTCTGCATGTATTCTACAGGCTGGATTTTTCAAGAGTAAATACCAACAGATGATTGCTGATGAGACTCAAAGACAGGAAGAGGCTCTCGATGGTGCTCCAGAAGAACGAACAGCTTAATATAAAATATAGCCTAACATATAAACAATATTTAATAATAGGTCTATAATTAATTCAAATGGATATTAATGTATATTAACCTTTTTATTATGTTTACAACAAACCTAGCCTATTAAGCCTAATATTCCTTTGCAAATAAAATGCTTGTGCACAGTTATACATTTAAATAGCCTAATAAAAACACAGGCCATTGTATTCTAAATTTTTGTATGATTGAGATGTTGCAGATGGAAATGGCAGAGATTCTTTGTACCATACCTCTCCGAGTGAATGTTTTCTTTGATTAATGCTCTACATACATAACTACAATTGCGTACTCTGTGATTATAAATATCAAGATTTTTTCTTGCAAATACTGCAGAGTGAGGTTTAATTTGATTCAAATTTATTTTTAATTTTTTTAAATTTTCAGGCTTCCAGGTTTTGTATGTGTGTATGCTTGTGTGTGTCTGTTAATGTGGTCTTGACTGTTTGCTCTTATATAGTTTTTTTAATACTTTATTTGTCACTATAAAATTTGACCTAATAGTCAACTTTATCTTTAAAAAATAACAGAAAATCTTCACAAACACTTGCTGAAGCCTCAAAGGAAGTGGATTGGAGGGGGTTTAAAATAGTACCTATAGATTTAAAAAGTACCCAAGGTCTGTGGACATTTTTAGAAATTACATGAGAAAAATATTTTCCCTGTTCATTCTTCACAGTTTTTTTTGATAGCTTCTCTACTGGTGTTTGAGAATATCTTTAGAGACTACAAATTTATCCTTTCTCAATTTTCTCTTTGCGCACCTGCACTCTAGCTGCTCTGGTGGTGTCTGAGGCAGGCTTTAACATGCGGGTACAGAGCACGAGAGCGCACGGCTTATTAAAAGAAATCATAAAATCAAACACAACAGGACAATGATTAGAGAACACTGCATTACCAATTTCAAAGTTACCAACAATAACACCATGAGATAAAACCAAATCAAGAGTGTGTCCACGCTCTTGAGTGACATGTTGTGTCAGATTAAACAAATCAATAAGATCTAAAAAGCCTTTGGCCAGGGGTTTGCACAGTGTGAGTGCGGCGAACCGACTCACTAGCCTCGGCCTCGGTGTTTCTTGAAGTTTCTTTCCGACGCGTCACATAACGTAAAAATAAAGAGTCTTGAATCAAAAGTTTGTCTTTTCTTTCTTTACTAAAGTGAAGGTCATACACAGTTGATAAAAAGAAGGGGAATAAAGAAAGAAACGGAAAGAGGAATTTCTGAGGCTTGTGGTTTTCCTATGCGTGTTGTGTAAGGCTCTGTATGTGTTGTGACGTCCTTCTTGGCGTCCTTACGTGTCGTATAGTGGTGAGTTCCTGCCTGTCACTGGGAGACCGGGCTTTCTTGTACTTCTTGGCTCCCGACAAGACTCACCCTATGCTGCTGTCCGTATGTGCCTTGTAGCGGTGCGTATTCCCGCCTGTCACTCGGGAGACCGTGCTTCGTATGCTTCCGACGGGAATCCATCTTACGTGACTATTACGCGACATTTACGTGACGATTACATGATGGTCAAAAGATTGTGTAGCTTCTGTGGTCCAGGATGTCCTAATACCCCGTCATCTCTCTGGCTCGGGGTAACCTCCTGGCCACCAGACCGCGGCTTCTATCCTTACGTAGCATAGTCGTTTCTTCTTGTGTGTGTATATGTGTGTGTCTGGCTGTGGTGTCTTGTCTTGTGGTGGTCTTGAGTCTTCTGTGTCTTGAGTCTTCTGTGTCGTGAATCTTCTGTGTTGTGTGTCGTGTGTTCCCTACGTCTGAATATATACACCAAGCAGGATAAAAGATAAAAGATCAAAGAATAAAGGATCAAAGCGAGCCAATCGGAACGCGTTTTTTCCACATCAAAGCGGGCAGACGCCATTTTGAGAACAGAATATAGAAACGAAAACAAAATGGCTCCCACACTTACAGAATGTACGAAACGGCTCTTACATATCCCGGCCCCTAATTGGCTATGCTTTAGCAAGTCAATTACTAACTCAAGATTTAGAGCCGTTTACTAATTTTAAATTTAGAGGCGTTATATTTCACGAACATTTTTCTTTAAATAGGTTAAACATTCTTTTCACATTTCTTTTACAAGTAAGTTCACAATTTACAGTGCGTATTGGACATGAAGTAAGACCTTCTCTTCTTCAGTCTCCACCCTGCAAAAGACACAATTTAGTTATGGGCCTTTGTATAATACTCGTCTTCGTCTGGACTTGAGCACTGCGGAGCATCCCCTTGGAGTCTGGCATAACCTTGGTGATTCTGCCCAACAGCCAGGAATTTCTTGCCAGGGATGGATCAACGACGAGGACGACATCTCCGACCTTAAAGCTTCTCTTCGTTCCAAGCCACTTTTGCCGCTCTTGAAGCAGTGGCAAGTACTCTCGGGTCCACCTCCTCCAATACCATTGCCTTAACCTTGCCAGGATATGATTTCTGCCGTGTGCTGTTTCCAGATGGATGTGGTGAAGAATAAGGTGGGTTGTTCTGTGTTGTTTACTGAGTAGGGCGGGAAGCTTGGCTTCCCCAGGCGTCGCTGATCTGTTCGGACGCCCCCCTACTCTAAACTTTTCTCTTTCTTTCTCTTTCTTCGATGGTACACCCGGTAGTGCGGTATGTACCATACTCTTCGGCTCAGCTGTTCATCTGGGACTCTTGTGGCGTATCCTTTCTCTAGGATCTTGGTCATCAAATCTTTGCACTTCAGAAAGAAGTCCGAAATCCTGATGAGTATCCTCTTCAAGGGGTCAAGTATTTGCTCGGTTATATCTCGGTTGCCTGGCATCTCCATGCAGTCATCCCTCAGAGGTAGCTCAGTGCAGCAATGGCCATCCGAAGGATGTGCCGATGCGGTCACACCGCGCACAAACTCCTCGTCATGTTGAGATGGGCCTTGCTTGTCCTCACGCCGGCGTTCTGGAAAATCTGGGCAGAATTAGAAGGTACTTTGTTAAAATGGAAATGCTTTTATAACAAAAAGTCCATATAATCGTTCAATAATTCAATAATACACAGGATATATGTTATCACACACACACACCTTAGTCCTGGTTTAGTCTTGGTTTAGTCCTGGTTTAGTCCCGGTTTAGTCCTGTCTTAGTCCTGGCTTAGTCTTGGTTTAGACCTGGTTTAGTTTTGGTTTAGTCCTGGTTTAGTCCCGGTTTAGTCCTGGTTTACACCCGGTTTAGATCTGATTTAGTCTTGGCTTAGACCTGGTTTAGTCCTGGTTTAGATCTGGTTTAGTCTTGGCTTAGTCCTGGCTTAGATCTGGTTTAGTCTTGGCTTAGTCCTGGTTTAGACCTGGTTTAGTCCTGGTTTAGTCCTGGTTTAGACCTGGTTTAGTCTTGGCTTAGTCTTGGTTTAGACCTGGTTTAGTGCCGGGTTAGCCCGGTTTAGTCCTGGTTTAGACCTGGTTAATCCTGGTTTAGTCCTGGTTTAGACCTGGTTTAGTCTTGGCTTAGTCTTGGTTTAGACCTGGTTTAGTCCCAGTTTAATCCTGGTTTAGACCCGGTTTAGTCCTGTTTTAGTCTTGGTTTAGTCCTGGTTTAGACCTGGTTTAGTCTTGGTTTAGTCTTGGCTTAGTCCTGGCTTAGTCCTGGTTTAGTCCTGGTTTAGACCTGGTTTAGACCTGGTTTAGTCCTGCTTCAGTCCCGGTTTAGTCCTGTCTTAGTCCTGGCTTAGTCTTGGTTTAGACCTGGTTTAGTTTTGGTTTAGTCCTGGTTTAGTCCCGGTTTAGTCCTGGTTTACACCCGGTTTAGATCTGATTTAGTCTTGGCTTAGACCTGGTTTAGTCCTGGTTTAGATCTGGTTTAGTCTTGGCTTAGTCCTGGCTTAGATCTGGTTTAGTCTTGGCTTAGTCCTGGTTTAGACCTGGTTTAGTCCTGGTTTAGTCCTGGTTTAGACCTGGTTTAGTCTTGGCTTAGTCTTGGTTTAGACCTGGTTTAGTCCCAGTTTAATCCTGGTTTAGACCCGGTTTAGTCCTGTTTTAGTCTTGGTTTAGTCCTGGTTTAGACCTGGTTTAGTCTTGGTTTAGTCTTGGCTTAGTCCTGGCTTAGTCCTGGTTTAGTCCTGGTTTAGACCTGGTTTAGACCTGGTTTAGTCCTGCTTCAGTCCTGGTTTTGTCCTGGTTTAGACCTGGTTTAGTCTTGGTTTAGTCCTGGTTTAGTGCCGAAATAGATGCAGAAATAATCTGATAATATGTCTCACCCATAAGAACGCGGTCACTCCAGATAGTTTGTGTATAGACATGTAAGCGCGCGTCGGGTATATCCATGGTCTTTCAGAAGCTCCGGAGAAAAAGACATAATCCCGAATTTATCCCGTGTCCCGAGGCGAGACTTCCTTCTTACGTAGCATTAACGTAGCAAGTTAAGGATTCTTCTTCTCTTGGAAATCCTGCGTAAATATCATGCAGCTCGCTCACAGCTGATCGGCGAACAGGCGCAAACACAACAGAGCTAATCATGATTGGCGGGAGCGCGATCGGTGCGTAATTATACTGCAACATACATGTTTGGAAGCTGATCTGACTTTGGCGCCACGGAGCCGAGATGACGTGACCTCGTAAGAAACGTGTAGCCAAAAAATAAGATAATAAGATAAATAAATGTAACCTACGTTCCCCCGAAATGCAGAAATAGTAACGCACGGTGTATTAGATAAGTAACTTTAATCTGACTACTGGTTTTGAAATAGTAGTTGCGTTACACTACTCGTTACTGAAAAAAGTAGTCCGACTACTGGCATCACTGGGGTCAGATAGTGGGTTATCTATTGAAATCGTTACTCTAATAATTATAATCATATAATTATAATATACTGTAATCATAATTACACCATTTGATTTTTTTGTGGAAATACATACATTCTTTCATTTTTCCATTGCACTGTGCTTGAAAAGAATATCAATATATTTTTTTCAAGATTCCAGACTGTCAAAAAGACAAGGATGAAGAGCCAACTGTGACAGAGTTTGTTCCACAAATACAGGAGAATAGGTTTGTGGTAAGTATGAACTTCAGCACTGTCACAATAAATATGGCAACACTAAAATTGGAAATCTGGTCGTTTGTGTTTGTTTTTTTCCCCCAACCCAAACAGAACTGCAGTGTGGCCAAATGCAGGGTTTTCAGGTGTATTCGCTTCATGGGGCAAATGGAGAGTAAAGACTACATCATCTCTGCTAACCTCAGCTCAGGATGGATTGAGCAGGTCTTGATAAAGAAATTTACATTCAATATTATCTGATAGATGCCAGTGTGCCATGATACATTAATGCCTCCCACAGATTGGACTAAAGTCTGCCAAGTTTCTCCTCATCAGCACAGCCATTCTGGACTATGATACAGACTGGTTTATTTTCTATTCTGCTGAGAACAACCCCATCAAGGTACAGTGCCCTCTTCTGTTGAAGTATAAGAATTGAAATGAAACTGGTCACAATTGTTACCAGCTATTTTAAGAATAAATGTGAGCTACAATTATACATGAGAATTTGAATGAACAATGTACATGTGTTATGCCCCATTAATCAGCTGGAATCATCTGTCCTTCTAACAAACTGCAGAATAGCCTAGTGGCTTTAGGAGTCAGCCTCTAGAATTAATCAGTTAATATTTCTAAAGAGTGCAGTAATATTTTTCTAAATAAATTCCATTCATGTGTACTAAGCACATCTCCACAGATTGAAGCAGAAGTAGAAGTCTATACCGAGGTGGACTTCACCAAAGAAATCATTGGAGGATCTGTGGGAGCACTGGTGCTGGTGCTGTTACTGACTGCTGGCTTGTACAAGGTAGACCATACTGCGGAGCCATTATGAAAATAACACTATTACATAGCCCAACACTGTCTGCATGTATTCTACAGGCTGGATTTTTCAAGAGTAAATACCAACAGATGATTGCTGATGAGACTCAAAGACAGGAAGAGGCTCTCGATGGTGCTCCAGAAGAACGAACAGCTTAATATAAAATATAGCCTAACATATAAACAATATTTAATAATAGGTCTATAATTAATTCAAATGGATATTAATGTATATTAACCTTTTTATTATGTTTACAACAAACCTAGCCTATTAAGCCTAATATTCCTTTGCAAATAAAATGCTTGTGCACAGTTATACATTTAAATAGCCTAATAAAAACACAGGCCATTGTATTCTAAATTTTTGTATGATTGAGATGTTGCAGATGGAAATGGCAGAGATTCTTTGTACCATACCTCTCCGAGTGAATGTTTTCTTTGATTAATGCTCTACATACATAACTACAATTGCGTACTCTGTGATTATAAATATCAAGATTTTTTCTTGCAAATACTGCAGAGTGAGGTTTAATTTGATTCAAATTTATTTTTAATTTTTTTAAATTTTCAGGCTTCCAGGTTTTGTATGTGTGTATGCTTGTGTGTGTCTGTTAATGTGGTCTTGACTGTTTGCTCTTATATAGTTTTTTTAATACTTTATTTGTCACTATAAAATTTGACCTAATAGTCAACTTTATCTTTAAAAAATAACAGAAAATCTTCACAAACACTTGCTGAAGCCTCAAAGGAAGTGGATTGGAGGGGGTTTAAAATAGTACCTATAGATTTAAAAAGTACCCAAGGTCTGTGGACATTTTTAGAAATTACATGAGAAAAATATTTTCCCTGTTCATTCTTCACAGTTTTTTTTGATAGCTTCTCTACTGGTGTTTGAGAATATCTTTAGAGACTACAAATTTATCCTTTCTCAATTTTCTCTTTGCGCACCTGCACTCTAGCTGCTCTGGTGGTGTCTGAGGCAGGCTTTAACATGCGGGTACAGAGCACGAGAGCGCACGGCTTATTAAAAGAAATCATAAAATCAAACACAACAGGACAATGATTAGAGAACACTGCATTACCAATTTCAAAGTTACCAACAATAACACCATGAGATAAAACCAAATCAAGAGTGTGTCCACGCTCTTGAGTGACATGTTGTGTCAGATTAAACAAATCAATAAGATCTAAAAAGCCTTTGGCCAGGGGTTTGCACAGTGTGAGTGCGGCGAACCGACTCACTAGCCTCGGCCTCGGTGTTTCTTGAAGTTTCTTTCCGACGCGTCACATAACGTAAAAATAAAGAGTCTTGAATCAAAAGTTTGTCTTTTCTTTCTTTACTAAAGTGAAGGTCATACAGAGTTGATAAAAAGAAGGGGAATAAAGAAAGAAACGGAAAGAGGAATTTCTGAGGCTTGTGGTTTTCCTATGCGTGTTGTGTAAGGCTCTGTATGTGTTGTGACGTCCTTCTTGGCGTCCTTACGTGTCGTATAGTGGTGAGTTCCTGCCTGTCACTGGGAGACCGGGCTTTCTTGTACTTCTTGGCTCCCGACAAGACTCACCCTATGCTGCTGTCCGTATGTGCCTTGTAGCGGTGCGTATTCCCGCCTTTCACTCGGGAGACCGTGCTTCGTATGCTTCCGACGGGAATCCATCTTACGTGACTATTACGCGACATTTACGTGACGATTACATGATGGTCAAAAGACTGTGTAGCTTCTGTGGTCCAGGATGTCCTAATACCCCGTCATCTCTCTGGCTCGGGGTAACCTCCTGGCCACCAGACCGCGGCTTCTATCCTTACGTAGCATAGTCGTTTCTTCTTGTGTGTGTATATGTGTGTGTCTGGCTGTGGTGTCTTGTCTTGTGGTGGTCTTGAGTCTTCTGTGTCTTGAGTCTTCTGTGTCGTGAATCTTCTGTGTTGTGTGTCGTGTGTTCCCTACGTCTGAATATATACACCAAGCAGGATAAAAGATAAAAGATCAAAGAATAAAGGATCAAAGCGAGCCAATCGGAACGCGTTTTTTCCACATCAAAGCGGGCAGACGCCATTTTGAGAACAGAATATAGAAACGAAAACAAAATGGCTCCCACACTTACAGAATGTACGAAACGGCTCTTACATATCCCGGCCCCTAATTGGCTATGCTTTAGCAAGTCAATTACTAACTCAAGATTTAGAGCCGTTTACTAATTTTAAATTTAGAGGCGTTATATTTCACGAACATTTTTCTTTAAATAGGTTAAACATTCTTTTCACATTTCTTTTACAAGTAAGTTCACAATTTACAGTGCGTATTGGACATGAAGTAAGACCTTCTCTTCTTCAGTCTTCACCCTGCAAAAGACACAATTTAGTTATGGGCCTTTGTATAATACTCGTCTTCGTCTGGACTTGAGCACTGCGGAGCATCCCCTTGGAGTCTGGCATAACCTTGGTGATTCTGCCCAACAGCCAGGAATTTCTTGCCAGGGATGGATCAACGACGAGGACGACATCTCCGACCTTAAAGCTTCTCTTCGTTCCAAGCCACTTTTGCCGCTCTTGAAGCAGTGGCAAGTACTCTCGGGTCCACCTCCTCCAATACCATTGCCTTAACCTTGCCAGGATATGATTTCTGCCGTGTGCTGTTTCCAGATGGATGTGGTGAAGAATAAGGTGGGTTGTTCTGTGTTGTTTACTGAGTAGGGCGGGAAGCTTGGCTTCCCCAGGCGTCGCTGATCTGTTCGGACGCCCCCCTACTCTAAACTTTTCTCTTTCTTTCTCTTTCTTCGATGGTACACCCGGTAGTGCGGTATGTACCATACTCTTCGGCTCAGCTGTTCATCTGGGACTCTTGTGGCGTATCCTTTCTCTAGGATCTTGGTCATCAAATCTTTGCACTTCAGAAAGAAGTCCGAAATCCTGATGAGTATCCTCTTCAAGGGGTCAAGTATTTGCTCGGTTATATCTCGGTTGCCTGGCATCTCCATGCAGTCATCCCTCAGAGGTAGCTCAGTGCAGCAATGGCCATCCGAAGGATGTGCCGATGCGGTCACACCGCGCACAAACTCCTCGTCATGTTGAGATGGGCCTTGCTTGTCCTCACGCCGGCGTTCTGGAAAATCTGGGCAGAATTAGAAGGTACTTTGTTAAAATGGAAATGCTTTTATAACAAAAAGTCCATATAATCGTTCAATAATTCAATAATACACAGGATATATGTTATCACACACACACACCTTAGTCCTGGTTTAGTCTTGGTTTAGTCCTGGTTTAGTCCCGGTTTAGTCCTGTCTTAGTCCTGGCTTAGTCTTGGTTTAGACCTGGTTTAGTTTTGGTTTAGTCCCGGTTTAGTCCTGGTTTACACCCGGTTTAGATCTGATTTAGTCTTGGCTTAGACCTGGTTTAGTCCTGGTTTAGATCTGGTTTAGTCTTGGCTTAGTCCTGGCTTAGATCTGGTTTAGTCTTGGCTTAGTCCTGGTTTAGACCTGGTTTAGTCCTGGTTTAGTCCTGGTTTAGACCTGGTTTAGTCTTGGCTTAGTCTTGGTTTAGATCTGGTTTAGTGCCGGGTTAGCCCGGTTTAGTCCTGGTTTAGACCTGGTTAATCCTGGTTTAGTCCTGGTTTAGACCTGGTTTAGTCTTGGCTTAGTCTTGGTTTAGACCTGGTTTAGTCCCAGTTTAATCCTGGTTTAGACCCGGTTTAGTCCTGTTTTAGTCTTGGTTTAGTCCTGGTTTAGACCTGGTTTAGTCTTGGTTTAGTCTTGGCTTAGTCCTGGCTTAGTCCTGGTTTAGTCCTGGTTTAGACCTGGTTTAGACCTGGTTTAGTCCTGCTTCAGTCCCGGTTTAGTCCTGTCTTAGTCCTGGCTTAGTCTTGGTTTAGACCTGGTTTAGTTTTGGTTTAGTCCTGGTTTAGTCCCGGTTTAGTCCTGGTTTACACCCGGTTTAGATCTGATTTAGTCTTGGCTTAGACCTGGTTTAGTCCTGGTTTAGATCTGGTTTAGTCTTGGCTTAGTCCTGGCTTAGATCTGGTTTAGTCTTGGCTTAGTCCTGGTTTAGACCTGGTTTAGTCCTGGTTTAGTCCTGGTTTAGACCTGGTTTAGTCTTGGCTTAGTCTTGGTTTAGACCTGGTTTAGTGCCGGGTTAGCCCGGTTTAGTCCTGGTTTAGACCTGGTTTAGTCCTGGTTTAGACCTGGTTTAGTCTTGGCTTAGTCTTGGTTTAGACCTGGTTTAGTCCCAGTTTAATCCTGGTTTAGACCCGGTTTAGTCCTGTTTTAGTCTTGGTTTAGTCCTGGTTTAGACCTGGTTTAGTCTTGGTTTAGTCTTGGCTTAGTCCTGGCTTAGTCCTGGTTTAGTCCTGGTTTAGACCTGGTTTAGACCTGGTTTAGTCCTGCTTCAGTCCTGGTTTTGTCCTGGTTTAGACCTGGTTTAGTCTTGGTTTAGTCCTGGTTTAGTGCCGAAATAGATGCAGAAATAATCTGATAATATGTCTCACCCATAAGAACGCGGTCACTCCAGATAGTTTGTGTATAGACATGTAAGCGCGCGTCGGGTATATCCATGGTCTTTCAGAAGCTCCGGAGAAAAAGACATAATCCCGAATTTATCCCGTGTCCCGAGGCGAGACTTCCTTCTTACGTAGCATTAACGTAGCAAGTTAAGGATTCTTCTTCTCTTGGAAATCCTGCGTAAATATCATGCAGCTCGCTCACAGCTGATCGGCGAACAGGCGCAAACACAACAGAGCTAATCATGATTGTCGGGAGCGCGATCGGTGCGTAATTATACTGCAACATACATGTTTGGAAGCTGATCTGACTTTGGCGCCACGGAGCCGAGATGACGTGACCTCGTAAGAAACGTGTAGCCAAAAAATAAGATAATAAGATAAATAAATGTAACCTACGTTCCCCCGAAATGCAGAAATAGTAACGCACGGTGTATTAGATAAGTAACTTTAATCTGACTACTGGTTTTGAAATAGTAGTTGCGTTACACTACTCGTTACTGAAAAAAGTAGTCCGACTACTGGCATCACTGGGGTCAGATAGTGGGTTATCTATTGAAATCGTTACTCTAATAATTATAATCATATAATTATAATATACTGTAATCATAATTACACCATTTGATTTTTTTGTGGAAATACATACATTCTTTCATTTTTCCATTGCACTGTGCTTGAAAAGAATATCAATATATTTTTTTCAAGATTCCAGACTGTCAAAAAGACAAGGATGAAGAGCCAACTGTGACAGAGTTTGTTCCACAAATACAGGAGAATAGGTTTGTGGTAAGTATGAACTTCAGCACTGTCACAATAAATATGGCAACACTAAAATTGGAAATCTGGTCGTTTGTGTTTGTTTTTTTTCCAACCCAAACAGAACTGCAGTGTGGCCAAATGCAGGGTTTTCAGGTGTATTCGCTTCATGGGGCAAATGGAGAGTAAAGACTACATCATCTCTGCTAACCTCAGCTCAGGATGGACTGAGCAGGTCTTGATAAAGAAATTTACATTCAATATTATCTGATAGATGCCAGTGTGCCATGATACATTAATGCCTCCCACAGATTGGACTAAAGTCTGCCAAGTTTCTCCTCATCAGCACAGCCATTCTGGACTATGATACAGACCGGTTTATTTTCTATTCTGCTGAGAACAACCCCATCAAGGTACAGTGCCCTCTTCTGTTGAAGTATAAGAATTGAAATGAAACTGGTCACAATTGTTACCAGCTATTTTAAGAATAAATGTGAGCTACAATTATACATGAGAATTTGAATGAACAATGTACATGTGTTATGCCCCATTAATCAGCTGGAATCATCTGTCCTTCTAACAAACTGCAGAATAGCCTAGTGGCTTTAGGAGTCAGCCTCTAGAATGAATCAGTTAATATTTCTAAAGAGTGCAGTAATATTTTTCTAAATAAATTCCATTCATGTGTACTAAGCACATCTCCACAGATTGAAGCAGAAGTAGAAGTCTATACCGAGGTGGACTTCACCAAAGAAATCATTGGAGGATCTGTGGGAGCACTGGTGCTGGTGCTGTTACTGACTGCTGGCTTGTACAAGGTAGACCATACTGCGGAGCCATTATGAAAATAACACTATTACATAGCCCAACACTGTCTGCATGTATTCTACAGGCTGGATTTTTCAAGAGTAAATACCAACAGATGATTGCTGATGAGACTCAAAGACAGGAAGAGGCTCTCGATGGTGCTCCAGAAGAATGAACAGCTTAATATAAAATATAGCCTAACATATAAACAATATTTAATAATAGGTCTATAATTAATTCAAATGGATATTAATGTATATTAACCTTTTTATTATGTTTACAACAAACCTAGCCTATTAAGCCTAATATTCCTTTGCAAATAAAATGCTTGTGCACAGTTATACATTTAAATAGCCTAATAAAAACACAGGCCATTGTATTCCAGATTTTTGTATGATTGAGATCTTGCAGATGGAAATGGCAGAAATTCTTTGTACCATACCTCTCCGAGTGAATGTTTTCTTTGATTAATGCTCTACATACATAACTACAATTGCGTACTCTGTGATTATAAATATCAAGATTTTTTCTTGCAAATACTGCAGAGTGAGGTTTAATTTGATTCAAATTTATTTTTAATTTTTTTAAATTTTCAGGCTTCCAGGTTTTGTATGTGTGTATGCTTGTGTGTGTCTGTTAATGTGGTCTTGACTGTTTGCTCTTATATAGTTTTTTTTATACTTTATTTGTCACTATAAAATTTGACCTAATAGTCAACTTTATCTTTAAAAAATAACAGAAAATCTTCACAAACACTTGCTGAAGCCTCAAAGGAAGTGGATTGGAGGGGGTTTAAAATAGTACCTATAGATTTAAAAAGTACCCAAGGTCTGTGGACATTTTTAGAAATTACATGAGAAAAATATTTTCCCTGTTCATTCTTCACAGTTTTTTTTGATAGCTTCTCTACTGGTGTTTGAGAATATCTTTAGAGACTACAAATTTATCCTTTCTCAATTTTCTCTTTGCGCACCTGCACTCTAGCTGCTCTGGTGGTGTCTGAGGCAGGCTTTAACATGCGGGTACAGAGCACGAGAGCGCACGGCTTATTAAAAGAAATCATAAAATCAAACACAACAGGACAATGATTAGAGAACACTGCATTACCAATTTCAAAGTTACCAACAATAACACCATGAGATAAAACCAAATCAAGAGTGTGTCCACGCTCTTGAGTGGGTGCAGTGACATGTTGCGTCAGATTAAACAAATCAATAAGATCTAAAAAGCCTTTGGCCAGGGGTTTGCACAGTGTGAGTGCGGCGAACCGACTCACTAGCCTCGGCCTCGGTGTTTCTTGAAGTTTCTTTCCGACGCGTCACATAACGTAAAAATAAAGAGTCTTGAATCAAAAGTTTGTCTTTTCTTTCTTTACTAAAGTGAAGGTCATACAGAGTTGATAAAAAGAAGGGGAAAAAGAAAGAAACGGAAAGAGGAATTTCTGAGGCTTGTGGTTTTCCTATGCGTGTTGTGTAAGGCTCTGTATGTGTTGTGACGTCCTTCTTGGCGTCCTTACGTGTCGTATAGTGGTGAGTTCCTGCCTGTCACTGGGAGACCGGGCTTTCTTGTACTTCTTGGCTCCCGACAAGACTCACCCTATGCTGCTGTCCGTATGTGCCTTGTAGCGGTGCGTATTCCCGCCTGTCACTCGGGAGACCGTGCTTCGTATGCTTCCGACGGGAATCCATCTTACGTGACTATTACGCGACATTTACGTGACGATTACATAATGGTCAAAAGACTGTGTAGCTTCTGTGGTCCAGGATGTCCTAATACCCCGTCATCTCTCTGGCTCGGGGTAACCTCCTGGCCACCAGACCGCGGCTTCTATCCTTACGTAGCATAGTCGTTTCTTCTTGTGTGTGTATATGTGTGTGTCTGGCTGTGGTGTCTTGTCTTGTGGTGGTCTTGAGTCTTCTGTGTCTTGAGTCTTCTGTGTCGTGAATCTTCTGTGTTGTGTGTCGTGTGTTCCCTACGTCTGAATATATACACCAAGCAGGATAAAAGATAAAAGATCAAAGAATAAAGGATCAAAGCGAGCCAATCGGAACGCGTTTTTTCCACATCAAAGCGGGCAGACGCCATTTTGAGAACAGAATATAGAAACGAAAACAAAATGGCTCCCATTACAGAATGTACGAAACGGCTCTTACATATCCCGGCCCCTAATTGGCTATGCTTTAGCAAGTCAATTACTAACTCAAGATTTAGAGCCGTTTACTAATTTTAAATTTAGAGGCGTTATATTTCACGAACATTTTTCTTTAAATAGGTTAAACATTCTTTTCACATTTCTTTTACAAGTAAGTTCACAATTTACAGTGCGTATTGGACATGAAGTAAGACCTTCTCTTCTTCAGTCTTCACCCTGCAAAAGACACAATTTAGTTATGGGCCTTTGTATAATACTCGTCTTCGTTTGGACTTGAGCACTGCGGAGCATCCCCTTGGAGTCTGGCATAACCTTGGTGATTCTGCCCAACAGCCAGGAATTTCTTGCCAGGGATGGATCAACGACGAGGACGACATCTCCGACCTTAAAGCTTCTCTTCGTTCCAAGCCACTTTTGCCGCTCTTGAAGCAGTGGAAAGTACTCTCGGGTCCACCTCCTCCAATACCATTGCCTTAACCTTGCCAGGATATGATTTCTGCCGTGTGCTGTTTCCAGATGGATGTGGTGAAGAATAAGGTGGGTCGTTCTGTGTTGTTTACTGAGTAGGGCGGGAAGCTTGGCTTCCCCAGGCGTCGCTGATCTGTTCGGACGCCCCCCTACTCTAAACTTTTCTCTTTCTTTCTCTTTCTTCGATGGTACACCCGGTAGTGCGGTATGTACCATACTCTTCGGCTCAGCTGTTCATCTGGGACTCTTGTGGCGTATCCTTTCTCTAGGATCTTGGTCATCAAATCTTTGCACTTCAGAAAGAAGTCCGAAATCCTGATGAGTATCCTCTTCAAGGGGTCAAGTATTTGCTCGGTTATATCTCGGTTGCCTGGCATCTCCATGCAGTCATCCCTCAGAGGTAGCTCAGTGCAGCAATGGCCATCCGAAGGATGTGCCGATGCGGTCACACCGCGCACAAACTCCTCGTCATGTTGAGATGGGCCTTGCTTGTCCTCACGCCGGCGTTCTGGAAAATCTGCTTTGTAATGCATGTCTTCTTTGGCCGACACAGAGATGCGAATAACGAAGTTCTGTTTTTCGACGTCATCGAATTCTTTCTTTTGGCATCCGCTGACAGGCCCGTTGCCTACCCAACCTAGGGCCGCCTTCACGGCATGCGGTCCGTTGTTTTGGCTGTTGATTATCTCCCATGACTTTTTAGCCTTGTGAAACCAGATCCTACATGACATGAAGCTCTCAATCTTCGAGCCTCCCAAGGCGCGATCGGCTGGACCCCGAGAGGTGTCAACTCTCGAGCTCCACTGAGCTCCTGTAGCAGCCCCTCTGACAAAGGAAACACGGCTCGCCACAAAAAACTTGAAACGGAGAGCGTCATCTTCAGTGTACCTCAGTACTGTTGTGCTATCCGTCCCGAGGACCAAATCCGTCAGGGGGAGTTGAAGTTCTTCCTTCAACATTTGGTCAGTTCTTGACCGAGATCATTGCAGCCGTCAACTCCAACCTAGGGATTGTAACCTGCTTAAGAGGAGCGACCTGGGACTTCTTCACCAAAAGGCAATCATGTTTCTCCTCTTGTCCGTTCTTCAACAAGAGGTACGACACAGTCCCATATCCATCTTGACTTGCATTTGAGAAATGATGGATTTGTGCACACTTTGTGGGCCCGAATGTGTTGGACTTAAAGCATTTACTTTCGCTGAGATCTGACAGCTTGTCAAGGACTTCTGGCTCCTTCTGTCATGCCTGTTGTAGCTTCTTTGGAATGTCTTCATTCCCGGCCCCGGTTTGTTCACCGCTTCTACACCCTGCAAGTACAGGAGCACCACGCTCAACAGCCGTACCTGTTGAGGTGTCATCTGCTTTGGTCTCTTCCGGTGATTGATCTTGTTTTGCGACGTGCAAGATAGCAGGATGTCTATAGGAACAGTCAGAGCAGGAGCTCCTTTTCTTACAGTCCTTAGACATGTGGCCTGGCGTAAGACAACCAAAACAAAGCCCTCGAGATTTCAGGAAGTCGGTTCTCTCCTGCAAAGAGAGAGAATCTTGTTGCACATGTTCAGCGCATGTTTCCCCTTACAGTATAAGCAGGGATTTTGGAAGGTGTTGGCTGACTTTACTGCTGGTGCTTTCTTCTCTAATCGGTCTTTACCATCGTTTTTACCAGCAGCAGTCACAGTGACAGCGAAGATGCTTCTTTTGATCTCACCCTCTCCTAAGTTGGCTTTCTTTTCCGTGTTTGCATGTTTATCGGTGGCTGAGGTGGCGTACCCAGCATCTTTGAACAATGGGCTGTGCCTTTGCCTTGTTGGTGATTTTCTTCTGACTGAAGGGACGCTTGGCTGCGCCTGTGAGACAGTTGGCGCAGCAGCTTTAGACCCGACGTCATGCAAAGGCCTTTCAATTTCAACATGGTCGCTGCTATAGTTGGTGAACCTTTCATTTCCACCAGTCGTACGCTTCGATCCAGCTCTTGACTTCCGAGCATCTTTATTCTGGTCGTAAGCTCTTAATTTAGCATTCGCGACTGCAATGTCAGCTTCCATCTGCAACCACTCCTTTTTAGCTCTCAAGCACGCCTCTTTTTCCTCAAATTCTTGTTGCAAGCGCATTTCTTCTTGCTGCCTTTCTTGCTGCAGTCGTATTTTTTCATGCTGCAAGCGTCTTTCTTCTTGCTCAAGCTCTTGCCTCTGTATCATAGCCGCTTGGCTTGCTAACAGAGCTTCACGTTCTACTCTGGCTTTTGACTGCACCGAACTAATAGTGGAACGTTGAGATGTGCGACTCGTAACTGAGTTAGCCCTAAAAATGCTATCCTCCGATCCAATGGCATCTTGCTCTTTATCCGTGACCCTTTCAGCATTTGCGATCCATTCCTTCGTTTCATTGTCGTTTCGTTGCTTGGTTAGCTGTGACAAGATTCCGCTTCTCTCGTATTTTAGTTGCTTTACTTTCCGCTCAATATCTGCTTTATAGTAGTAGTCGGACAGCGCGTCAGCACTCGCTCCTGACATCATGGTTCCCGTATACATCCTTAGCCTGTGACAATTCCTCGAATTCCTCACGGCTTCTAACTCTTCCTAACTTTCATCGACACTCGGGAAAGGAGTTATTGGATGTGTCCTTAGGGCATGTATTTCAATTTCCGGTGGCTAGCAGACTAGTAAAACTGAGAAAAGAATTGTCAGACCTGACCCAGGGAACGCTTGCTTCAGCCGTGGATGGAGTTTCTTGCTGGTTCAGATGGTTCTTTCTTCAACCAAGTCTCCTGACTTGATACTGATTCTTTTGACTTTGATGTTTAGTCTTTCGATGTGATGCTGTAGACTTTGTGACTTGATGTTGCTTATTAGTCTTTTGACTTAAAGTGTGAGTGCGGCGAACCGACTCACTAGCCTCGGCCTCGGTGTTTCTTGAAGTTTCTTTCCGACACGTCACGTAACGTAAAAATAAAGAGTCTTGAATCAAAAGTTTGTCTTTTCTTTCTTTACTAAACTGAAGGTCATACAGAGTTGATAAAAAGAAGGGGAATAAAGAAGGAAACGGAAAGAGGAACTTCTGAGGCTTGTGGTTTTCCTATGCGTGTTGTGTAAGGCTCTGTATGTGTTGTGGCGTCCTTCTTGGCGTCCTTACGTGTCGTATAGTGGTGAGTTCCTGCCTGTCACTGGGAGACCGGGCTTTCTTGTACTTCTTGGCTCCCGACAAGACTCACCCTATGTTTCGTTGTTGACGATGCTACTTGACGTTCTTCTTTGCTGTTCGTATGTGCCTTGTAGCGGTGCGTATTCCCGCCTGTCACTCGGGAGACCGTGCTTTGTATGCTCCCGACGGGAAACCATCTTACGTGACTATTACGCGACAATTACGTGACGATTACATGACGGTCAAAAGACTGTGTAGCTTCTGTGGTCCAGGATGTCCTAATACCCCGTCATCTCTCTGGGTCGGGGTAACCTCCTGGCCACCAGACCGCGGCTTCTATCCTTACGTAGCGTAGTCGTTTCTTCTTGTGTGTGTATATGTGTGTCTGTCTGTGGTGTCTTGTCTTGTGGTGGTCTTGAGTCTTCTGTGTCTTGAGTCTTCTGTGTCGTGAGTCTTCTGTGTTGTGTGTCGTGTGTTCCCTACGTCTGAATATATACCAAGCAAAATCAAAGATAAAAGATCAAAGAATAAAGGATAAAAGCGAACCAATCGTAACGCGTTTTTTCCACATCAAAGCGGGCAGACGCCATTTTGAGAACAGAATATAGAAATGAAAACAAAATGGCTCCCTCACTTACAGAATGTACGAAACGGCTCTTACACACAGACAGCAAACGTGTACATTCAAATTTCCTACAATCAGTAACTTATCATAGTTCACAGTGACACTGGCCATAAAGTCCAAAAAGTCTGCGATAAAATCACAGTTGCACTTGGGTGGCTGATAGACGACTGTGCAAAGGATTGAGCGTGCCCATTGTGCTTTAGGACCAAAACCACCAGTGGGTGTCCCACCATGCTCAGTAATAGTCCACTTTCTTCGGTTCTCTGTTAGAAGAGCTACTTCATGGGCCAATATA
>JAVJIX010000190.1:1695000-1767947 GCA_036785185.1 Paratrypauchen microcephalus
GTGTTGTAATGTCCGAATAACACCCAGTTTGTGCTGCAGTGGGTGGTGTGAATCAAAAAGCAGGTATTGGTCTGTGTGTGTGGGCTTCCTGAAGACTTCTACTTGGAGTCCCCGGTCTCCTCCTATCGTTACTGCACAATCTAAGAATGCCAATGTGTTATCCTTGGCATCTTCACGGGTGAATTTGATGTTCGGATCTACAGAATTGATATGTGCAGTGAAAGGTTCCAAATCTTGAATTTTGATTTTTGTAAAATTATCATCAACATAACGAAACCAGTGTGTGGGAGGAGTGCCTGGATATGAAGCTAAGGCACTCTGTTCAAATTGTTCCATGTATAAATTAGCCATGATAGGGGAGTGAGACATAACTTGTCTCCCATTTAGACCAGTCAAACAGAGCCAGGGCAGAGGGGTGGAGAGGGTCGTTAGAGGTTGAATAGGGGGTCAAAACCAGCCGTCAGAGTAATTTGAAAAACAAAGAGACAGATTAGGGGGGATCGTTTTCAGAGCTTTTGTCATTGTAGGACGCGCCTCCCGGCAGCTAGATATAAGCAGGGTCTAACCAGTACAATAACCAGAGCTGACGAAGCCTCTCGGATGAGCGGCGAAACGTTTTCAACCAAACAAACTTTGTCCAGTTGACAAATTGAACTTCTCCTTTGATCATGGATTCTACCTGGACGACTGAGGGACTTTTCACGCATCTTAACGTGAATCATTTGTTGAGATGTATCATCAGGTTTTACAGTGAAATGCATTAAGAGAGCTTAAGGCTGCACTGTGTGTAAGAGTGAACTCATGCCTGAATTCATGTTTATTTGACAGGAGAAGCACCTGTATAGTTTAGTTTGCACATTCTTTTACTTCTAAGGTAGAATTATATAGTTGGTCTGAAAGTGCAGTACAGCCTCTGGAAACGCAAAATGCACGCATAAAAAAAATAACATGCTTATAACTTTGGAATAGAAGCAGATAGAACCAAAATTCCAAATGTATTTTGTACAGGTTTTGAAGCCCTACTTGCACAGCAAAAATTGAGGAGATACCTCTTGTAGTTTTTTCACAATTTCACTTTTTAATTGTTCCATTATCCATTCAAAATGCATTAAGAGCGCTTAAGGCTGCACTGTGTGTAAGAGTGAACTCATGCCTGAATTCATGTTTATTTGACAGGAGAAGCCCCTGTATAGTTTAGTTTGCACATTCTTTTACTTCTAAGTTGGAATTATATAGTTGGTCTGAAAGTGCAGTACAGCCTCTGAAACGCAAAATGCACGCATAAAAAAATAACATGCTTATAACTTTGGAATAGAAGCAGATAGAACCAAAATTCCAAATGTATTTTGTACAGGTTTAGAAGCCCTACCTGCAGAGCAAAAATTGAGGTGATACCTCTTGTAGTTTTTTCACAATTTCACTTTTTATTTTTTCCACTACCCATTGGAAATGCATTAAGAGAGCAGAGACTACATTAGCTAGAGCATTGTGTCTAAAAGTGAACTCATGCCTGAATTCATGTCTATTTGACAGGAGAAGCCCATATATAGTCTAGTTTGCACATTCTTTTACTTCTAAGGTAGGATTATATAGTTGGTCTAAAAGTGCAGTTTAGCCTCTGAAACGCAAAATGCACGCATAAAAAAATAAAATGCTTATAACTTTGAAATAGAAGCAGGTAGAACCAAAATTCCAAATGTATTTTGTATAGGTTAAGAAGCCCTACTTGAACAGCAAAAATTGAGGTGATACGTCTTGTAGTTTTTTCACAATTTCACTTTTTAATTTTTCCACTACCCATTGGAAATGCATTAAGAGAGCTGAGGCTGCATTGGCTAGAGCATTGTGTTTAAAAGTGAACTCTTGCCTGAATTCATGTGTATTTGATAGGAGAAGCCCCTATATAGTGTAGTTTGCACATTCTTTTACTTCTAAGGTAGGATTATATAGTTGGTCTAAAAGTGCAGTACAGCCTCTGAAACGCAAAATGCACGCATAAAAAAATTAAATGCTTATAACTTTGGAATAGAAGCAGAACCAAAATTCCAAATGTATTTTGTACAGGTTTAGAAGCCCTACTTGCACAGCAAAAATTGAGGTGATACCTCTTGTAGTTTTTTCACAATTTCACTTTTTAATTTTTCCACTACCCATTGGAAATGCATTAAGAGAGCAGAGACTACATTAGCTAGAGCATTGTGTCTAAAAGTGAACTCATGCCTGAATTCATGTCTATTGGACAGGAGAAGCCCCTATATAGTCTAGTTTGCACATTCTTTTACTTCTAAGGTAGGATTATATAGTTGGTCTAAAAATGCAGTTTAGCCTCTGAAACGCAAAATGCATGCATAAAAAAATAAAATGCTTATAACTTTGGAATAGAAGCAGATAGAACCAAAATTCCAAATGTATTTTGTACAGGTTTAGAAGCCCTACTTGCACAGCAAAAATTGAGGTGATACCTCTTGTAGTTTTTTTCACAATTTCACTTTTTAATTTTTCCACTACCCATTGGAAATGCATTAAGAGAGCAGAGACTACATTGGCTAGAGCATTGTGTCTAAAAGTGAACTCATGCCTGAATTCATGTGTATTTGATAGGAGAAGCCCCTATATAGTGTAGTTTGCACATTCTTTTACTTCTAAGGTAGGATTATATAGTTGGTCTAAAAGTGCAGTACAGCCTCTGAAACGCAAAATGCACGCATAAAAAAATTAAATGCTTATAACTTTGGAATAGAAGCAGAACCAAAATTCCAAATGTATTTTGTACAGGTTTAGAAGCCCTACTTGCACAGCAAAAATTGAGGTGATACCTCTTGTAGTTTTTTTCACAATTTCACTTTTTAATTTTTCCACTACCCATTGGAAATGCATTAAGAGAGCAGAGACTACATTGGCTAGAGCATTGTGTCTAAAAGTGAACTCATGCCTGAATTCATGTGTATTTGATAGGAGAAGCCCCTATATAGTGTAGTTTGCACATTCTTTTACTTCTAAGGTAGGATTATATAGTTGGTCTAAAAGTGCAGTACAGCCTCTGAAACGCAAAATGCAGGCATAAATTTTTTTTAAATGCTTATAACTTTGGAATAGAAGCAGATAGAACCAAAATTCCAAATGTATTTTGTACAGGTTTTGAAGCCCTACTTGCACAGCAAAAATTGAGGAGATACCTCTTGTAGTTTTTTCACAATTTCACTTTTTAATTTTTCCACTATCCATTCGAAATGCTTTAAGAGAGCTTAAGGCTGCACTGTGTGTAAGAGTGAACTCATGCCTGAATTCATGTTTATTTGACAGGAGAAGCACCTGTATAGTTTAGTTTGCACATTCTTTTACTTCTAAGGTAGAATTATATAGTTGGTCTGAAAGTGCAGTACAGGCTCTGAAACGCAAAATGCACACATAAAGAAATTAAAATGCTTATAACTTTGGAATAGAAGCAGATAGAACCAAAATTCCAAATGTATTTTGTACAGGTTTTGAAGCCCTACTTGCACAGCAAAAATTGAGGAGATACCTCTTGTAGTTTTTTCACAATTTCACTTTTTAATTTTTCCACTATCCATTCGAAATGCATTAAGAGAGCTTAAGGCTGCACTGTGTGTAAGAGTGAACTCATGCCTGAATTCATGTTTATTTGACAGGAGAAGCACCTGTATAGTTTAGTTTGCACATTCTTTTACTTCTAAGGTAGAATTATATAGTTGGTCTGAAAGTGCAGTACAGCCCCTGAAACGCAAAATGCACGCATAAAAAAAATTAAAATGCTTATAACTTTGGAATAGAAGCAGATAGAACCAAAATTCCAAATGTATTTTGTACAGGTTTTGAAGCCCTACTGGCTCAGCAAAAATTGAGGAGATACCTCTTGTAGTTTTTTCACAATTTCACTTTTTAATTTTTCCACTATCCATTCAAAAAATGCATTAAGAGCGCTTAAGGCTGCACTGTGTGTAAGAGTGAACTCATGCCTGAATTCATGTTTATTTGACAGGAGAAGCCCCTGTATAGTTTAGTTTGCACATTCTTTAACTTCTAAGGTAGAATTATATAGTTGGTCTGAAAGTGCAGTACAGCCTCTGAAATGCAAAATGCACGCATAAAAAAATTAAAATGCTTATAACTTTGGAATAGAAGCAGATAGAACCAAAATTCCAAATGTATTTTGTACAGGTTTTGAAGCCCTACTTGCACAGCAAAAATTGAGGAGATACCTCTTGTAGTTTTTTCACAATTTCACTTTTTTATTTTTCCACTATCCATTCGAAATGCATTAAGAGAGCTTAAGGCTGCACTGTGTGTAAGAGTGAACTCATGCCTGAATTCATGTTTATTTGACAGGAGAAGCACCTGTATAGTTTAGTTTGCACATTCTTTTACTTCTAAGTTAGAATTATATAGTTGGTCTGAAAGTGCAGTACAGCCTCTGAAACGCAAAATGCACGCATAAAAAAATAACATGCTTATAACTTTGGAATAGAAGCAGATAGAACCAAAATTCCAAATGTATTTTGTACAGGTTTAGAAGCCCTACCTGCAGAGCAAAAATTGAGGTGATACCTCTTGTAGTTTTTTCACAATTTCACTTTTTAATTTTTCCACTACCCATTGGAAATGCATTAAGAGAGCAGAGACTACATTAGCTAGAGCATTGTGTCTAAAAGTGAACTCATGCCTGAATTCATGTCTATTTGACAGGAGAAGCCCATATATAGTCTAGTTTGCACATTCTTTTACTTCTAAGGTAGGATTATATAGTTGGTCTGAAAGTGCAGTACAGCCTCTGAAACGCAAAATGCACGCATAAAAAAATAACATGCTTATAACTTTGGAATAGAAGCAGATAGAACCAAAATTCCAAATGTATTTTGTATAGGTTAAGAAGCCCTACTTGAACAGCAAAAATTGAGGTGATACGTCTTGTAGTTTTTTCACAATTTCACTTTTTAATATTTCCACTACCCATTGGAAATGCATTAAGAGAGCTGAGGCTGCATTGGCTAGAGCATTGTGTTTAAAAGTGAACTCTTGCCTGAATTCATGTCTATTTGACAGGAGAAGCCCCTATATAGTGTAGTTTGCACATTCTTTTACTTCTAAGGTAGGATTATATAGTTGGTCTAAAAGTGCAGTACAGGCTCTGAAACGCAAAATGCACGCATAAAAAAATTAAATGCTTATAACTTTGGAATAGAAGCAGATAGAACCAAAATTCCAAATGTATTTTGTATAGGTTTAGAAGCCCTACCTGCAGAGCAAAAATTGAGGTGATACCTCTTGTAGTTTTTTCACAATTTCACTTTTTAATTTTTCCACTACCCATTGGAAATGCATTAAGAGAGCAGAGACTACATTGGCTAGAGCATTGTGTCTAAAAGTGAACTCATGCCTGAATTCATGTTTATTTGACAGGAGAAGCACCTGTATAGTTTAGTTTGCACATTCTTTTACTTCTAAGGTAGAATTATATAGTTGGTCTGAAAGTGCAGTACAGCCTCTGAAACGCAAAATGCATGCATAAAAAAATTAAAATGCTTATAACTTTGGAATAGAAGCAGATAGAACCAAAATTCCAAATGTATTTTGTACAGGTTTTGAAGCCCTACTTGCACAGCAAAAATTGAGGAGATACCTCTTGTAGTTTTTTTCACTATTTCACTTTTTAATTTTTCCACTATCCATTCGAAATGCATTAAGAGAGCAGAGACTACATTGGCTAGAGCATTGTGTCTAAAATTGAACTCATGCCTGAATTCATGTTTATTTGACAGGAGAAGCACCTGTATAGTTTAGTTTGCACATTCTTTTACTTCTAAGGTAGAATTATATAGTTGGTCTGAAAGTGCAGTACAGCCTCTGAAACGCAAAATGCACGCATAAAAAAATTAAAATGCTTATAACTTTGGAATAGAAGCAGATAGAACCAAAATTCCAAATGTATTTTGTACAGGTTTTGAAGCCCTACTTGCACAGCAAAAATTGAGGAGATACCTCTTGTAGTTTTTTCACAATTTCACTTTTTAATTTTTCCACTATCCATTCGAAATGCATTAAGAGAGCTTAAGGCTGCACTGTGTGTAAGAGTGAACTCATGCCTGAATTCATGTTTATTTGACAGGAGAAGCACCTGTATAGTTTAGTTTGCACATTCTTTTACTTCTAAGGTAGAATTATATAGTTGGTCTGAAAGTGCAGTACAGCCTCTGAAACGCAAAATGCACGCATAAAAAAATTAAAATGCTTATAACTTTGGAATAGAAGCAGATAGAACCAAAATTCCAAATGTATTTTGTACAGGTTTTGAAGCCCTACTTGCACAGCAAAAATTGAGGAGATACCTCTTGTAGTTTTTTCACAATTTCACTTTTTAATTTTTCCACTATCCATTCGAAATGCATTAAGAGAGCTTAAGGCTGCACTGTGTGTAAGAGTGAACTCATGCCTGAATTCATGTTTATTTGACAGGAGAAGCACCTGTATAGTTTAGTTTGCACATTCTTTTACTTCTAAGGTAGAATTATATAGTTGGTCTGAAAGTGCAGTACAGGCTCTGAAACGCAAAATGCACCCATAAAAAAATTAAAATGCTTAGAACTTTGGAATAGAAGCAGATAGAACCAAAATTCCAAATGTATTTTGTACAGGTTTTGAAGCCCTACTTGCACAGCAAAAATTGAGGAGATACCTCTTGTAGTTTTTGTCACAATTTCACTTTTTAATTTTTCCACTGTCCATTCAAAATGCATTAAGAGAGCTTAAGGCTGCACTGTGTGTAAGAGTGAACTCATGCCTGAATTCATGTTTATTTGACAGGAGAAGCACCTGTATAGTTTAGTTTGCACATTCTTTTACTTCTAAGGTAGAATTATATAGTTGGTCTGAAAGTGCAGTACAGCCTCTGAAACGCAAAATGCACGCATAAAAAAATTAAAATGCTTATAACTTTGGAATAGAAGCAGATAGAACCAAAATTCCAAATGTATTTTGTACAGGTTTTGAAGCCCTACTTGCACAGCAAAAATTGAGGAGATACCTCTTGTAGTTTTTTCACAATTTCACTTTTTAATTTTTCCACTATCCATTCGAAATGCATTAAGAGAGCTTAAGGCTGCACTGTGTGTAAGAGTGAACTCATGCCTGAATTCATGTTTATTTGACAGGAGAAGCACCTGTATAGTTTAGTTTGCACATTCTTTTACTTCTAAGGTAGAATTATATAGTTGGTCTGAAAGTGCAGTACAGCCTCTGAAACGCAAAATGCACGCATAAAAAAATTTAAATGCTTATAACTTTGGAATAGAAGCAGATAGAACCAAAATTCCAAATGTATTTTGTACAGGTTTTGAAGCCCTACTTGCACAGCAAAAATTGAGGAGATACCTCTTGTAGTTTTTTCACAATTTCACTTTTTAATTTTTCCACTATCCATTCGAAATGCATTAAGAGAGCTTAAGGCTGCACTGTGTGTAAGAGTGAACTCATGCCTGAATTCATGTTTATTTGACAGGAGAAGCACCTGTATAGTTTAGTTTGCACATTCTTTTACTTCTAAGGTAGAATTATATAGTTGGTCTGAAAGTGCAGTACAGCCTCTGAAACGCAAAATGCACGCATAAAAAAATTAAAATGCTTATAACTTTGGAATAGAAGCAGATAGAACCAAAATTCCAAATGTATTTTGTACAGGTTTTGAAGCCCTACTTGCACAGCAAAAATTGAGGAGATACCTCTTGTAGTTTTTTCACAATTTCACTTTTTAATTTTTCCACTATCCATTCGAAATGCATTAAGAGAGCTTAAGGCTGCACTGTGTGTAAGAGTGAACTCATGCCTGAATTCATGTTTATTTGACAGGAGAAGCACCTGTATAGTTTAGTTTGCACATTCTTTTACTTCTAAGGTAGAATTATATAGTTGGTCTGAAAGTGCAGTACAGCCTCTGAAACGCAAAATGCACGCATAAAAAAATTAAAATGCTTATAACTTTGGAATAGAAGCAGATAGAACCAAAATTCCAAATGTATTTTGTACAGGTTTTGAAGCCCTACTTGCACAGCAAAAATTGAGGAGATACCTCTTGTAGTTTTTTCACAATTTCACTTTTTAATTTTTCCACTATCCATTCGAAATGCATTAAGAGAGCTTAAGGCTGCACTGTGTGTAAGAGTGAACTCATGCCTGAATTCATGTTTATTTGACAGGAGAAGCACCTGTATAGTTTAGTTTGCACATTCTTTTACTTCTAAGGTAGAATTATATAGTTGGTCTGAAAGTGCAGTACAGGCTCTGAAACGCAAAATGCATGCATAAAAAAATTTAAATGGTTATAACTTTGGAATAGAAGCAGATAGAACCAAAATTCCAAATGTATTTTGTACAGGTTTTGAAGCCCTACTTGCACAGCAAAAATTGAGGAGATACCTCTTGTAGTTTTTGTCACAATTTCACTTTTTAATTTTTCCACTATTCATTCGAAATGCATTAAGAGAGCTTAAGGCTGCACTGTGTGTAAGAGTGAACTCATGCCTGAATTCATGTTTATTTGACAGGAGAAGCACCTGTATAGTTTAGTTTGCACATTCTTTTACTTCTAAGGTAGAATTATATAGTTGGTCTGAAAGTGCAGTACAGCCTCTGAAACGCAAAATGCACGCATAAAAAAATTAAAATGCTTATAACTTTGGAATAGAAGCAGATAGAACCAAAATTCCAAATGTATTTTGTACAGGTTTTGAAGCCCTACTTGCACAGCAAAAATTGAGGAGATACCTCTTGTAGTTTTTTCACAATTTCACTTTTTAATTTTTCCACTATCCATTCGAAATGCATTAAGAGAGCTTAAGGCTGCACTGTGTGTAAGAGTGAACTCATGCCTGAATTCATGTTTATTTGACAGGAGAAGCACCTGTATAGTTTAGTTTGCACATTCTTTTACTTCTAAGGTAGAATTATATAGTTGGTCTGAAAGTGCAGTACAGCCTCTGAAACGCAAAATGCACGCATAAAAAAATTTAAATGCTTATAACTTTGGAATAGAAGCAGATAGAACCAAAATTCCAAATGTATTTTGTACAGGTTTTGAAGCCCTACTTGCACAGCAAAAATTGAGGAGATACCTCTTGTAGTTTTTTCACAATTTCACTTTTTAATTTTTCCACTATCCATTCGAAATGCATTAAGAGAGCTTAAGGCTGCACTGTGTGTAAGAGTGAACTCATGCCTGAATTCATGTTTATTTGACAGGAGAAGCACCTGTATAGTTTAGTTTGCACATTCTTTTACTTCTAAGGTAGAATTATATAGTTGGTCTGAAAGTGCAGTACAGGCTCTGAAACGCAAAATGCACCCATAAAAAAATTAAAATGCTTATAACTTTGGAATAGAAGCAGATAGAACCAAAATTCCAAATGTATTTTGTACAGGTTTTGAAGCCCTACTTGCACAGGTGAAATTGAGGAGATACCTCTTGTAGTTTTTGTCACAATTTAACTTTTTAATTTTTCCACTGTTCATTCGAAATGCATTAAGAGAGCTTAAGGCTGCACTGTGTGTAAGAGTGAACTCATGCCTGAATTCATGTTTATTTGACAGGAGAAGCACCTGTATAGTTTAGTTTGCACATTCTTTTACTTCTAAGGTAGAATTATATATTTGGTCTGAAAGTGCAGTACAGCCTCTGAAACGCAAAATGCACGCATAAAAAAATTAAAATGTTTATAACTTTGGAATAGAAGCAGATAGAACAAAATTTCCAAATGTATTTTGTACAGGTTTCGAAGCCCTACTTGCACAGCAAAAATTTAGGAGATACCTCTTGTAGTTTTTTCACAATTTCACTTCTTAATTTTTCCACTATCCATTCGAAATGCATTAAGAGAGCTTAAGGCTGCACTGTGTGTAAGAGTGAACTCATGCCTGAATTCATGTTTATTTGACAGGAGAAGCACCTGTATAGTTTAGTTTGCACATTCTTTTACTTCTAAGGTAGAATTATATAGTTGGTCTGAAAGTGCAGTACAGCCTCTGAAACGCAAAATGCACGCATAAAAAAATTAAAATGCTTATAACTTTGGAATAGAAGCAGATAGAACCAAAATTCCAAATGTATTTTGTACAGGTTTTGAAGCCCTACTTGCACAGCAAAAATTGAGGAGATACCTCTTGTAGTTTTTTCACAATTTCACTTTTTAATTTTTCCACTATCCATTCGAAATGCATTAAGAGAGCTTAAGGCTGCACTGTGTGTAAGAGTGAACTCATGCCTGAATTCATGTTTATTTGACAGGAGAAGCACCTGTATAGTTTAGTTTGCACATTCTTTTACTTCTAAGGTAGAATTATATAGTTGGTCTGAAAGTGCAGTACAGCCTCTGAAACGCAAAATGCACGCATAAAAAAATTAAAATGCTTATAACTTTGGAATAGAAGCAGATAGAACCAAAATTCCAAATGTATTTTGTACAGGTTTTGAAGCCCTACTTGCACAGCAAAAATTGAGGAGATACCTCTTGTAGTTTTTTCACAATTTCACTTTTTAATTTTTCCACTATCCATTCGAAATGCATTAAGAGAGCTTAAGGCTGCACTGTGTGTAAGAGTGAACTCATGCCTGAATTCATGTTTATTTGACAGGAGAAGCACCTGTATAGTTTAGTTTGCACATTCTTTTACTTCTAAGGTAGAATTATATAGTTGGTCTGAAAGTGCAGTACAGCCTCTGAAACGCAAAATGCACGCATAAAAAAATTAAAATGCTTATAACTTTGGAATAGAAGCAGATAGAACCAAAATTCCAAATGTATTTTGTACAGGTTTTGAAGCCCTACTTGCACAGGTGAAATTGAGGAGATACCTCTTGTAGTTTTTGTCACAATTTCACTTTTTAATTTTTCCACTGTTCATTCGAAATGCATTAAGAGAGCTTAAGGCTGCACTGTGTGTAAGAGTGAACTCATGCCTGAATTCATGTTTATTTGACAGGAGAAGCACCTGTATAGTTTAGTTTGCACATTCTTTTACTTCTAAGGTAGAATTATATATTTGGTCTGAAAGTGCAGTACAGCCTCTGAAACGCAAAATGCACGCATAAAAAAATTAAAATGTTTATAACTTTGGAATAGAAGCAGATAGAACCAAAATTCCAAATGTATTTTGTACAGGTTTTGAAGCCCTACTTGCACAGCAAAAATTGAGGAGATACCTCTTGTAGTTTTTTCACAATTTCACTTTTTAATTTTTCCACTATCCATTCGAAATGCATTAAGAGAGCTTAAGGCTGCACTGTGTGTAAGAGTGAACTCATGCCTGAATTCATGTTTATTTGACAGGAGAAGCACCTGTATAGTTTAGTTTGCACATTCTTTTACTTCTAAGGTAGAATTATATAGTTGGTCTGAAAGTGCAGTACAGCCTCTGAAACGCAAAATGCACGCATAAAAAAATTAAAATGCTTATAACTTTGGAATAGAAGCAGATAGAACCAAAATTCCAAATGTATTTTGTACAGGTTTTGAAGCCCTACTTGCACAGCAAAAATTGAGGAGATACCTCTTGTAGTTTTTTCACAATTTCACTTTTTAATTTTTCCACTATCCATTCGAAATGCATTAAGAGAGCTTAAGGCTGCACTGTGTGTAAGAGTGAACTCATGCCTGAATTCATGTTTATTTGACAGGAGAAGCACCTGTATAGTTTAGTTTGCACATTCTTTTACTTCTAAGGTAGAATTATATAGTTGGTCTGAAAGTGCAGTACAGGCTCTGAAACGCAAAATGCATGCATAAAAAAATTTAAATGGTTATAACTTTGGAATAGAAGCAGATAGAACCAAAATTCCAAATGTATTTTGTACAGGTTTTGAAGCCCTACTTGCACAGCAAAAATTGAGGAGATACCTCTTGTAGTTTTTGTCACAATTTCACTTTTTAATTTTTCCACTATTCATTCGAAATGCATTAAGAGAGCTTAAGGCTGCACTGTGTGTAAGAGTGAACTCATGCCTGAATTCATGTTTATTTGACAGGAGAAGCACCTGTATAGTTCAGTTTGCACATTCTTTTACTTCTAAGGTAGAATTATATAGTTGGTCTGAAAGTGCAGTACAGCCTCTGAAACGCAAAATGCACGCATAAAAAAATTAAAATGCTTATAACTTTGGAATAGAAGCAGATAGAACCAAAATTCCAAATGTATTTTGTACAGGTTTTGAAGCCCTACTTGCACAGCAAAAATTGAGGAGATACCTCTTGTAGTTTTTTCACAATTTCACTTTTTAATTTTTCCACTATCCATTCGAAATGCATTAAGAGAGCTTAAGGCTGCACTGTGTGTAAGAGTGAACTCATGCCTGAATTCATGTTTATTTGACAGGAGAAGCACCTGTATAGTTTAGTTTGCACATTCTTTTACTTCTAAGGTAGAATTATATAGTTGGTCTGAAAGTGCAGTACAGCCTCTGAAACGCAAAATGCACGCATAAAAAAATTAAAATGCTTATAACTTTGGAATAGAAGCAGATAGAACCAAAATTCCAAATGTATTTTGTACAGGTTTTGAAGCCCTACTTGCACAGCAAAAATTGAGGAGATACCTCTTGTAGTTTTTTCACAATTTCACTTTTTAATTTTTCCACTATCCATTCGAAATGCATTAAGAGAGCTTAAGGCTGCACTGTGTGTAAGAGTGAACTCATGCCTGAATTCATGTTTATTTGACAGGAGAAGCACCTGTATAGTTTAGTTTGCACATTCTTTTACTTCTAAGGTAGAATTATATAGTTGGTCTGAAAGTGCAGTACAGCCTCTGAAACGCAAAATGCACGCATAAAAAAATTAAAATGCTTATAACTTTGGAATAGAAGCAGATAGAACCAAAATTCCAAATGTATTTTGTACAGGTTTTGAAGCCCTACTTGCACAGCAAAAATTGAGGAGATACCTCTTGTAGTTTTTTCACAATTTCACTTTTTAATTTTTCCACTATCCATTCGAAATGCATTAAGAGAGCTTAAGGCTGCACTGTGTGTAAGAGTGAACTCATGCCTGAATTCATGTTTATTTGACAGGAGAAGCACCTGTATAGTTTAGTTTGCACATTCTTTTACTTCTAAGGTAGAATTATATAGTTGGTCTGAAAGTGCAGTACAGCCTCTGAAACGCAAAATGCACGCATAAAAAAATTAAAATGCTTATAACTTTGGAATAGAAGCAGATAGAACCAAAATTCCAAATGTATTTTGTACAGGTTTTGAAGCCCTACTTGCACAGCAAAAATTGAGGAGATACCTCTTGTAGTTTTTGTCACAATTTCACTTTTTAATTTTTCCACTGTCCATTCAAAATGCATTAAGAGAGCTTAAGGCTGCACTGTGTGTAAGAGTGAACTCATGCCTGAATTCATGTTTATTTGACAGGAGAAGCACCTGTATAGTTTAGTTTGCACATTCTTTTACTTCTAAGGTAGAATTATATAGTTGGTCTGAAAGTGCAGTACAGCCTCTGAAACGCAAAATGCACGCATAAAAAAATTAAAATGCTTATAACTTTGGAATAGAAGCAGATAGAACCAAAATTCCAAATGTATTTTGTACAGGTTTTGAAGCCCTACTTGCACAGCAAAAATTGAGGAGATACCTCTTGTAGTTTTTTCACAATTTCACTTTTTAATTTTTCCACTATCCATTCGAAATGCATTAAGAGAGCTTAAGGCTGCACTGTGTGTAAGAGTGAACTCATGCCTGAATTCATGTTTATTTGACAGGAGAAGCACCTGTATAGTTTAGTTTGCACATTCTTTTACTTCTAAGGTAGAATTATATAGTTGGTCTGAAAGTGCAGTACAGCCTCTGAAACGCAAAATGCACGCATAAAAAAATTAAAATGCTTATAACTTTGGAATAGAAGCAGATAGAACCAAAATTCCAAATGTATTTTGTACAGGTTTTGAAGCCCTACTTGCACAGCAAAAATTGAGGAGATACCTCTTGTAGTTTTTTCACAATTTCACTTTTTAATTTTTCCACTATCCATTCGAAATGCATTAAGAGAGCTTAAGGCTGCACTGTGTGTAAGAGTGAACTCATGCCTGAATTCATGTTTATTTGACAGGAGAAGCACCTGTATAGTTTAGTTTGCACATTCTTTTACTTCTAAGGTAGAATTATATAGTTGGTCTGAAAGTGCAGTACAGCCTCTGAAACGCAAAATGCACGCATAAAAAAATTAAAATGCTTATAACTTTGGAATAGAAGCAGATAGAACCAAAATTCCAAATGTATTTTGTACAGGTTTTGAAGCCCTACTTGCACAGCAAAAATTGAGGAGATACCTCTTGTAGTTTTTGTCACAATTTCACTTTTTAATTTTTCCACTGTCCATTCAAAATGCATTAAGAGAGCTTAAGGCTGCACTGTGTGTAAGAGTGAACTCATGCCTGAATTCATGTTTATTTGACAGGAGAAGCACCTGTATAGTTTAGTTTGCACATTCTTTTACTTCTAAGGTAGAATTATATAGTTGGTCTGAAAGTGCAGTACAGCCTCTGAAACGCAAAATGCACGCATAAAAAAATTAAAATGCTTATAACTTTGGAATAGAAGCAGATAGAACCAAAATTCCAAATGTATTTTGTACAGGTTTTGAAGCCCTACTTGCACAGCAAAAATTGAGGAGATACCTCTTGTAGTTTTTTCACAATTTCACTTTTTAATTTTTCCACTATCCATTCGAAATGCATTAAGAGAGCTTAAGGCTGCACTGTGTGTAAGAGTGAACTCATGCCTGAATTCATGTTTATTTGACAGGAGAAGCACCTGTATAGTTTAGTTTGCACATTCTTTTACTTCTAAGGTAGAATTATATAGTTGGTCTGAAAGTGCAGTACAGCCTCTGAAACGCAAAATGCACGCATAAAAAAATTAAAATGCTTATAACTTTGGAATAGAAGCAGATAGAACCAAAATTCCAAATGTATTTTGTACAGGTTTTGAAGCCCTACTTGCACAGCAAAAATTGAGGAGATACCTCTTGTAGTTTTTTCACAATTTCACTTTTTAATTTTTCCACTATCCATTCGAAATGCATTAAGAGAGCTTAAGGCTGCACTGTGTGTAAGAGTGAACTCATGCCTGAATTCATGTTTATTTGACAGGAGAAGCACCTGTATAGTTTAGTTTGCACATTCTTTTACTTCTAAGGTAGAATTATATAGTTGGTCTGAAAGTGCAGTACAGCCTCTGAAACGCAAAATGCACGCATAAAAAAATTAAAATGCTTATAACTTTGGAATAGAAGCAGATAGAACCAAAATTCCAAATGTATTTTGTACAGGTTTTGAAGCCCTACTTGCACAGCAAAAATTGAGGAGATACCTCTTGTAGTTTTTTCACAATTTCACTTTTTAATTTTTCCACTATCCATTCGAAATGCATTAAGAGAGCTTAAGGCTGCACTGTGTGTAAGAGTGAACTCATGCCTGAATTCATGTTTATTTGACAGGAGAAGCACCTGTATAGTTTAGTTTGCACATTCTTTTACTTCTAAGGTAGAATTATATAGTTGGTCTGAAAGTGCAGTACAGCCTCTGAAACGCAAAATGCACGCATAAAAAAATTAAAATGCTTATAACTTTGGAATAGAAGCAGATAGAACCAAAATTCCAAATGTATTTTGTACAGGTTTTGAAGCCCTACTTGCACAGCAAAAATTGAGGAGATACCTCTTGTAGTTTTTGTCACAATTTCACTTTTTAATTTTTCCACTGTCCATTCAAAATGCATTAAGAGAGCTTAAGGCTGCACTGTGTGTAAGAGTGAACTCATGCCTGAATTCATGTTTATTTGACAGGAGAAGCACCTGTATAGTTTAGTTTGCACATTCTTTTACTTCTAAGGTAGAATTATATAGTTGGTCTGAAAGTGCAGTACAGGCTCTGAAACGCAAAATGCACCCATAAAAAAATTAAAATGCTTAGAACTTTGGAATAGAAGCAGATAGAACCAAAATTCCAAATGTATTTTGTACAGGTTTTGAAGCCCTACTTGCACAGCAAAAATTGAGGAGATACCTCTTGTAGTTTTTGTCACAATTTCACTTTTTAATTTTTCCACTGTCCATTCAAAATGCATTAAGAGAGCTTAAGGCTGCACTGTGTGTAAGAGTGAACTCATGCCTGAATTCATGTTTATTTGACAGGAGAAGCACCTGTATAGTTCAGTTTGCACATTCTTTTACTTCTAAGGTAGAATTATATAGTTGGTCTGAAAGTGCAGTACAGCCTCTGAAACACAAAATGCACGCATAAAAAAATTAAAATGCTTATAACTTTGGAATAGAAGCAGATAGAACCAAAATTCCAAATGTATTTTGTACAGGTTTTGAAGCCCTACTTGCACAGCAAAAATTGAGGAGATACCTCTTGTAGTTTTTTCACAATTTCACTTTTTAATTTTTCCACTATCCATTCGAAATGCATTAAGAGAGCTTAAGGCTGCACTGTGTGTAAGAGTGAACTCATGCCTGAATTCATGTTTATTTGACAGGAGAAGCACCTGTATAGTTTAGTTTGCACATTCTTTTACTTCTAAGGTAGAATTATATAGTTGGTCTGAAAGTGCAGTACAGCCTCTGAAACGCAAAATGCACGCATAAAAAAATTAAAATGCTTATAACTTTGGAATAGAAGCAGATAGAACCAAAATTCCAAATGTATTTTGTACAGGTTTTGAAGCCCTACTTGCACAGCAAAAATTGAGGAGATACCTCTTGTAGTTTTTGTCACAATTTCACTTTTTAATTTTTCCACTGTCCATTCAAAATGCATTAAGAGAGCTTAAGGCTGCACTGTGTGTAAGAGTGAACTCATGCCTGAATTCATGTTTATTTGACAGGAGAAGCACCTGTATAGTTTAGTTTGCACATTCTTTTACTTCTAAGGTAGAATTATATAGTTGGTCTGAAAGTGCAGTACAGCCTCTGAAACGCAAAATGCACGCATAAAAA
Organism: Paratrypauchen microcephalus; assembly: GCA_036785185.1. Classification (NCBI taxonomy): domain Eukaryota; kingdom Metazoa; phylum Chordata; class Actinopteri; order Gobiiformes; family Gobiidae; genus Paratrypauchen; species Paratrypauchen microcephalus. The sequence goes on from JAVJIX010000190.1 coordinate 1,712,004, forward strand.
AATTAAAATGCTTATAACTTTGGAATAGAAGCAGATAGAACCAAAATTCCAAATGTATTTTGTACAGGTTTTGAAGCCCTACTTGCACAGCAAAAATTGAGGAGATACCTCTTGTAGTTTTTTCACAATTTCACTTTTTAATTTTTCCACTATCCATTCGAAATGCATTAAGAGAGCTTAAGGCTGCACTGTGTGTAAGAGTGAACTCATGCCTGAATTCATGTTTATTTGACAGGAGAAGCACCTGTATAGTTTAGTTTGCACATTCTTTTACTTCTAAGGTAGAATTATATAGTTGGTCTGAAAGTGCAGTACAGGCTCTGAAACGCAAAATGCATGCATAAAAAAATTTAAATGGTTATAACTTTGGAATAGAAGCAGATAGAACCAAAATTCCAAATGTATTTTGTACAGGTTTTGAAGCCCTACTTGCACAGCAAAAATTGAGGAGATACCTCTTGTAGTTTTTGTCACAATTTCACTTTTTAATTTTTCCACTGTTCATTCGAAATGCATTAAGAGAGCTTAAGGCTGCACTGTGTGTAAGAGTGAACTCATGCCTGAATTCATGTTTATTTGACAGGAGAAGCACCTGTATAGTTCAGTTTGCACATTCTTTTACTTCTAAGGTAGAATTATATAGTTGGTCTGAAAGTGCAGTACAGCCTCTGAAACGCAAAATGCACGCATAAAAAAATTAAAATGCTTATAACTTTGGAATAGAAGCAGATAGAACCAAAATTCCAAATGTATTTTGTACAGGTTTTGAAGCCCTACTTGCACAGCAAAAATTGAGGAGATACCTCTTGTAGTTTTTTCACAATTTCACTTTTTAATTTTTCCACTATCCATTCGAAATGCATTAAGAGAGCTTAAGGCTGCACTGTGTGTAAGAGTGAACTCATGCCTGAATTCATGTTTATTTGACAGGAGAAGCACCTGTATAGTTTAGTTTGCACATTCTTTTACTTCTAAGGTAGAATTATATAGTTGGTCTGAAAGTGCAGTACAGCCTCTGAAACGCAAAATGCACGCATAAAAAAATTAAAATGCTTATAACTTTGGAATAGAAGCAGATAGAACCAAAATTCCAAATGTATTTTGTACAGGTTTTGAAGCCCTACTTGCACAGCAAAAATTGAGGAGATACCTCTTGTAGTTTTTTCACAATTTCACTTTTTAATTTTTCCACTATCCATTCGAAATGCATTAAGAGAGCTTAAGGCTGCACTGTGTGTAAGAGTGAACTCATGCCTGAATTCATGTTTATTTGACAGGAGAAGCACCTGTATAGTTTAGTTTGCACATTCTTTTACTTCTAAGGTAGAATTATATAGTTGGTCTGAAAGTGCAGTACAGCCTCTGAAACGCAAAATGCACGCATAAAAAAATTTAAATGCTTATAACTTTGGAATAGAAGCAGATAGAACCAAAATTCCAAATGTATTTTGTACAGGTTTTGAAGCCCTACTTGCACAGCAAAAATTGAGGAGATACCTCTTGTAGTTTTTGTCACAATTTCACTTTTTAATTTTTCCACTGTCCATTCAAAATGCATTAAGAGAGCTTAAGGCTGCACTGTGTGTAAGAGTGAACTCATGCCTGAATTCATGTTTATTTGACAGGAGAAGCACCTGTATAGTTTAGTTTGCACATTCTTTTACTTCTAAGGTAGAATTATATAGTTGGTCTGAAAGTGCAGTACAGGCTCTGAAACGCAAAATGCATGCATAAAAAAATTTAAATGGTTATAACTTTGGAATAGAAGCAGATAGAACCAAAATTCCAAATGTATTTTGTAAAGGTTTTGAAGCCCTACTTGCACAGCAAAAATTGAGGAGATACCTCTTGTAGTTTTTTTTCACAATTTCACTTTTTAATTTTTCCACTATCCATTCGAAATGCATTAAGAGAGCTTAAGGCTGCACTGTGTGTAAGAGTGAACTCATGCCTGAATTCATGTTTATTTGACAGGAGAAGCACCTGTATAGTTTAGTTTGCACATTCTTTTACTTCTAAGGTAGAATTATATAGTTGGTCTGAAAGTGCAGTACAGCCTCTGAAACGCAAAATGCACGCATAAAAAAATTAAAATGCTTATAACTTTGGAATAGAAGCAGATAGAACCAAAATTCCAAATGTATTTTGTACAGGTTTTGAAGCCCTACTTGCACAGCAAAAATTGAGGAGATACCTCTTGTAGTTTTTTCACAATTTCACTTTTTAATTTTTCCACTATCCATTCGAAATGCATTAAGAGAGCTTAAGGCTGCACTGTGTGTAAGAGTGAACTCATGCCTGAATTCATGTTTATTTGACAGGAGAAGCACCTGTATAGTTCAGTTTGCACATTCTTTTACTTCTAAGGTAGAATTATATAGTTGGTCTGAAAGTGCAGTACAGCCTCTGAAACACAAAATGCACGCATAAAAAAATTAAAATGCTTATAACTTTGGAATAGAAGCAGATAGAACCAAAATTCCAAATGTATTTTGTACAGGTTTTGAAGCCCTACTTGCACAGCAAAAATTGAGGAGATACCTCTTGTAGTTTTTTCACAATTTCACTTTTTAATTTTTCCACTATCCATTCGAAATGCATTAAGAGAGCTTAAGGCTGCACTGTGTGTAAGAGTGAACTCATGCCTGAATTCATGTTTATTTGACAGGAGAAGCACCTGTATAGTTTAGTTTGCACATTCTTTTACTTCTAAGGTAGAATTATATAGTTGGTCTGAAAGTGCAGTACAGGCTCTGAAACGCAAAATGCATGCATAAAAAAATTTAAATGGTTATAACTTTGGAATAGAAGCAGATAGAACCAAAATTCCAAATGTATTTTGTACAGGTTTTGAAGCCCTACTTGCACAGGTGAAATTGAGGAGATACCTCTTGTAGTTTTTGTCACAATTTCACTTTTTAATTTTTCCACTGTTCATTCGAAATGCATTAAGAGAGCTTAAGGCTGCACTGTGTGTAAGAGTGAACTCATGCCTGAATTCATGTTTATTTGACAGGAGAAGCACCTGTATAGTTCAGTTTGCACATTCTTTTACTTCTAAGGTAGAATTATATAGTTGGTCTGAAAGTGCAGTACAGGCTCTGAAATGCAAAATGCATGCATAAAAAAATTTAAATGGTTATAACTTTGGAATAGAAGCAGATAGAACCAAAATTCCAAATGTATTTTGTACAGGTTTTGAAGCCCTACTTGCACAGCAAAAATTAAGGAGATACCTCTTGTAGTTTTTGTCACAATTTCACTTTTTAATTTTTCCACTATCCATTCGAAATGCATTAAGAGAGCTTAAGGCTGCACTGTGTGTAAGAGTGAACTCATGCCTGAATTCATGTTTATTTGACAGGAGAAGCACCTGTATAGTTCAGTTTGCACATTCTTTTACTTCTAAGGTAGAATTATATAGTTGGTCTGAAAGTGCAGTACAGCCTCTGAAACACAAAATGCACGCATAAAAAAATTAAAATGCTTATAACTTTGGAATAGAAGCAGATAGAACCAAAATTCCAAATGTATTTTGTACAGGTTTTGAAGCCCTACTTGCACAGCAAAAATTGAGGAGATACCTCTTGTAGTTTTTTCACAATTTCACTTTTTAATTTTTCCACTATCCATTCGAAATGCATTAAGAGAGCTTAAGGCTGCACTGTGTGTAAGAGTGAACTCATGCCTGAATTCATGTTTATTTGACAGGAGAAGCACCTGTATAGTTTAGTTTGCACATTCTTTTACTTCTAAGGTAGAATTATATAGTTGGTCTGAAAGTGCAGTACAGGCTCTGAAACGCAAAATGCATGCATAAAAAAATTTAAATGGTTATAACTTTGGAATAGAAGCAGATAGAACCAAAATTCCAAATGTATTTTGTACAGGTTTTGAAGCCCTACTTGCACAGCAAAAATTGAGGAGATACCTCTTGTAGTTTTTGTCACAATTTCACTTTTTAATTTTTCCACTATCCATTCGAAATGCATTAAGAGAGCTTAAGGCTGCACTGTGTGTAAGAGTGAACTCATGCCTGAATTCATGTTTATTTGACAGGAGAAGCACCTGTATAGTTCAGTTTGCACATTCTTTTACTTCTAAGGTAGAATTATATAGTTGGTCTGAAAGTGCAGTACAGCCTCTGAAACACAAAATGCACGCATAAAAAAATTAAAATGCTTATAACTTTGGAATAGAAGCAGATAGAACCAAAATTCCAAATGTATTTTGTACAGGTTTTGAAGCCCTACTTGCACAGCAAAAATTGAGGAGATACCTCTTGTAGTTTTTTCACAATTTCACTTTTTAATTTTTCCACTATCCATTCGAAATGCATTAAGAGAGCTTAAGGCTGCACTGTGTGTAAGAGTGAACTCATGCCTGAATTCATGTTTATTTGACAGGAGAAGCACCTGTATAGTTTAGTTTGCACATTCTTTTACTTCTAAGGTAGAATTATATAGTTGGTCTGAAAGTGCAGTACAGGCTCTGAAACGCAAAATGCACGCATAAAAATGTTTAAATGCTTATAACTTTGGAATAGAAGCAGATAGAACCAAAATTCCAAATGTATTTTGTACAGGTTTTGAAGCCCTACTTGCACAGCAAAAATTGAGGAGATACCTCTTGTAGTTTTTTTCACAATTTCACTTTTTAATTTTTCCACTATCCATTCGAAATGCATTAAGAGAGCTTAAGGCTGCACTGTGTGTAAGAGTGAACTCATGCCTGAATTCATGTTTATTTGACAGGAGAAGCACCTGTATAGTTTAGTTTGCACATTCTTTTACTTCTAAGGTAGAATTATATAGTTGGTCTGAAAGTGCAGTACAGGCTCTGAAACGCAAAATGCACGCATAAAAAAATTTAAATGGTTATAACTTTGGAATAGAAGCAGATAGAACCAAAATTCCAAATGTATTTTGTACAGGTTTTGAAGCCCTACTTGCACAGCAAAAATTGAGGAGATACCTCTTGTAGTTTTTGTCACAATTTCACTTTTTAATTTTTCCACTGTTCATTCGAAATGCATTAAGAGAGCTTAAGGCTGCACTGTGTGTAAGAGTGAACTCATGCCTGAATTCATGTTTATTTGACAGGAGAAGCACCTGTATAGTTCAGTTTGCACATTCTTTTACTTCTAAGGTAGAATTATATAGTTGGTCTGAAAGTGCAGTACAGCCTCTGAAACACAAAATGCACGCATAAAAAAATTAAAATGCTTATAACTTTGGAATAGAAGCAGATAGAACCAAAATTCCAAATGTATTTTGTACAGGTTTTGAAGCCCTACTTGCACAGCAAAAATTGAGGAGATACCTCTTGTAGTTTTTTCACAATTTCACTTTTTAATTTTTCCACTATCCATTCGAAATGCATTAAGAGAGCTTAAGGCTGCACTGTGTGTAAGAGTGAACTCATGCCTGAATTCATGTTTATTTGACAGGAGAAGCACCTGTATAGTTTAGTTTGCACATTCTTTTACTTCTAAGGTAGAATTATATAGTTGGTCTGAAAGTGCAGTACAGCCTCTGAAACGCAAAATGCACGCATAAAAAAATTAAAATGCTTATAACTTTGGAATAGAAGCAGATAGAACCAAAATTCCAAATGTATTTTGTACAGGTTTTGAAGCCCTACTTGCACAGCAAAAATTGAGGAGATACCTCTTGTAGTTTTTTCACAATTTCACTTTTTAATTTTTCCACTATCCATTCGAAATGCATTAAGAGAGCTTAAGGCTGCACTGTGTGTAAGAGTGAACTCATGCCTGAATTCATGTTTATTTGACAGGAGAAGCACCTGTATAGTTTAGTTTGCACATTCTTTTACTTCTAAGGTAGAATTATATAGTTGGTCTGAAAGTGCAGTACAGCCTCTGAAACGCAAAATGCACGCATAAAAAAATTAAAATGCTTATAACTTTGGAATAGAAGCAGATAGAACCAAAATTCCAAATGTATTTTGTACAGAGGTTTTGACGCCCTACTTGCACAGCAAAAATTGAGGAGATACCTCTTGTAGTTTTTTCACAAGTTCACTTTTTAATTTTTCCACTGTCCATTCGAAATGCATTAAGAGAGCTTAAGGCTGCACTGTGTGTAAGAGTGAACTCATGCCTGAATTCATGTTTATTTGACAGGAGAAGCACCTGTATAGTTTAGTTTGCACATTCTTTTACTTCTAAGGTAGAATTATATAGTTGGTCTGAAAGTGCAGTACAGGCTCTGAAACGCAAAATGCATGCATAAAAAAATTTAAATGGTTATAACTTTGGAATAGAAGCAGATAGAACCAAAATTCCAAATGTATTTTGTACAGGTTTTGAAGCCCTACTTGCACAGCAAAAATTGAGGAGATACCTCTTGTAGTTTTTTCACAATTTCACTTTTTAATTTTTCCACTATCCATTCGAAATGCATTAAGAGAGCTTAAGGCTGCACTGTGTGTAAGAGTGAACTCATGCCTGAATTCATGTTTATTTGACAGGAGAAGCACCTGTATAGTTTAGTTTGCACATTCTTTTACTTCTAAGGTAGAATTATATAGTTGGTCTGAAAGTGCAGTACAGGCTCTGAAACGCAAAATGCATGCATAAAAAAATTTAAATGGTTATAACTTTGGAATAGAAGCAGATAGAACCAAAATTCCAAATGTATTTTGTACAGGTTTTGAAGCCCTACTTGCACAGCAAAAATTGAGGAGATACCTCTTGTAGTTTTTGTCACAATTTCACTTTTTAATTTTTCCACTATTCATTCGAAATGCATTAAGAGAGCTTAAGGCTGCACTGTGTGTAAGAGTGAACTCATGCCTGAATTCATGTTTATTTGACAGGAGAAGCACCTGTATAGTTCAGTTTGCACATTCTTTTACTTCTAAGGTAGAATTATATAGTTGGTCTGAAAGTGCAGTACAGCCTCTGAAACGCAAAATGCAGGCATAAAAAAATTAAAATGCTTATAACTTTGGAATAGAAGCAGATAGAACCAAAATTCCAAATGTATTTTGTACAGGTTTTGAAGCCCTACTTGCACAGCAAAAATTGAGGAGATACCTCTTGTAGTTTTTTCACAATTTCACTTTTTAATTTTTCCACTATCCATTCGAAATGCATTAAGAGAGCTTAAGGCTGCACTGTGTGTAAGAGTGAACTCATGCCTGAATTCATGTTTATTTGACAGGAGAAGCACCTGTATAGTTTAGTTTGCACATTCTTTTACTTCTAAGGTAGAATTATATAGTTGGTCTGAAAGTGCAGTACAGCCTCTGAAACGCAAAATGCAGGCATAAAAAAATTAAAATGCTTATAACTTTGGAATAGAAGCAGATAGAACCAAAATTCCAAATGTATTTTGTACAGGTTTTGAAGCCCTACTTGCACAGCAAAAATTGAGGAGATACCTCTTGTAGTTTTTTTCACAATTTCACTTTTTAATTTTTCCACTATCCATTACAAATGCGAGCTTAGGCTGGACTGGTTAGAGCATTGTGTGTAAGAGTGAACTCATGCCTGAATTCATGTTTATTTGACAGGAGAAGCCTCTGTATAGTTTAGTTTGCACATTCTTTTACTTCTAGGTAGAATTATATAGGTGGTCTAAAAGCGCAGTACAGCCTCTGAAACGCAAAATGCAGGCATAAAAAAATTAAAATGCTTATAACTTTGGAATAGAAGCAGATAGAACCAAAATTCCAAATGTATTTTGTACAGGTTTTGAAGCCCTACTAGCACAGCAAAAATTGAGGAGATATCTCTTGTAGTTTTTTCACAATTTCACTTTTTAATTTTTCCACTATCCATTACAAATGCATTAAGCGAGCTTAGGCTGGACTGGTTAGAGCATTGTGTGTAAGAGTGAACTCATGCCTGAATTCATGTTTATTTGACAGGAGAAGCCTCTGTATAGTTTAGTTTGCACATTCTTTTACTTCTAGGTAGAATTATATAGGTGGTCTAAAAGCGCAGTACAGCCTCTGAAACGCAAAATGCAGGCATAAAAAAATTAAAATGCTTATAACTTTGGAATAGAAGCAGATAGAACCAAAATTCCAAATGTATTTTGTACAGGTTTTGAAGCCCTACTAGCACAGCAAAAATTGAGGAGATATCTCTTGTAGTTTTTTCACAATTTCACTTTTTAATTTTTCCACTATCCATTACAAATGCATTAAGCGAGCTTAGGCTGCACTGTGTGTAAGAGTGAACTCATGCCTGAATTCATGTTTATTTGACAGGAGAAGCCTCTGTATAGTTTAGTTTGCACATTCTTTTACTTCTAGGTAGAATTATATAGGTGGTCTAAAAGCGCAGTACAGCCTCTGAAACGCAAAATGCAGGCATAAAAAAATTAAAATGCTTATAACTTTGGAATAGAAGCAGATAGAACCAAAATTCCAAATGTATTTTGTACAGGTTTTGAAGCCCTACTAGCACAGCAAAAATTGAGGAGATATCTCTTGTAGTTTTTTCACAATTTCACTTTTTAATTTTTCCACTATCCATTACAAATGCATTAAGCGAGCTTAGGCTGCACTGTGTGTAAGAGTGAACTCATGCCTGAATTCATGTTTATTTGACAGGAGAAGCCTCTGTATAGTTTAGTTTGCACATTCTTTTACTTCTAGGTAGAATTATATAGGTGGTCTAAAAGCGCAGTACAGCCTCTGAAACGCAAAATGCAGGCATAAAAAAATTAAAATGCTTATAACTTTGGAATAGAAGCAGATAGAACCAAAATTCCAAATGTATTTTGTACAGGTTTTGAAGCCCTACTAGCACAGCAAAAATTGAGGAGATATCTCTTGTAGTTTTTTTTTCACAATTTCACTTTTTAATTTTTCCACTATCCATTACAAAAGCATTAAGCGAGCTTAGGCTGCACTGTGTGTAAGAGTGAACTCATGCCTGAATTCATGTTTATTTGACAGGAGAAGCCTCTGTATAGTTTAGTTTGCACATTCTTTTACTTCTAGGTAGAATTATATAGTTGGTCTAAAAGCGCAGTACAGCCTCTGAAACGCAAAATGCAGGCATAAAAAAATTAAAATGCTTATAACTTTGGAATAGAAGCAGATAGAACCAAAATTTCAAATGTATTTTGTACAGGTTTTGAAGCCCTACTAGCACAGCAAAAATTGAGGAGATATCTCTTGTAGTTTTTTCACAATTTCACTTTTTAATTTTTCCACTATCCATTACAAATGCATTAAGCCAGCTTAGGCTGGACTGGTTAGAGCACTGTGTGTAAGAGTGAACTCATGCCTGAATTCATGTTTATTTGACAGGAGAAGCCTCTGTATAGTTTAGTTTGCACATTCTTTTACTTCTAGGTAGAATTATATAGTTGGTCTCAAAGCGCAGTACAGCCTCTGAAACGCAAAATGCAGGCATAAAAAAATTAAAATGGTTATAACTTTGGAATAGAAGCAGATAGAACCAAAATTTCAAATGTATTTTGTACAGGTTTTGAAGCCCTACTAGCACAGCAAAAATTGAGGAGATATCTCTTGTAGTTTTTTCACAATTTCACTTTTTAATTTTTCCACTATCCATTACAAATGCATTAAGCGAGCTTAGGCTGCACTGTGTGTAAGAGTGAACTCATGCCTGAATTCATGTTTATTTGACAGGAGAAGCCTCTGTATAGTTTAGTTTGCACATTCTTTTACTTCTAGGTAGAATTATATAGTTGGTCTAAAAGCGCAGTACAGCCTCTGAAACGCAAAATGCAGGCATAAAAAAATTAAAATGCTTATAACTTTGGAATAGAAGCAGATAGAACCAAAATTTCAAATGTATTTTGTACAGGTTTTGAAGCCCTACTAGCACAGCAAAAATTGAGGAGATATCTCTTGTAGTTTTTTCACAATTTCACTTTTTAATTTTTCCACTATCCATTACAAATGCATTAAGCGAGCTTAGGCTGCACTGTGTGTAAGAGTGAACTCATGCCTGAATTCATGTTTATTTGACAGGAGAAGCCTCTGTATAGTTTAGTTTGCACATTCTTTTACTTCTAGGTAGAATTATATAGGTGGTCTAAAAGCGCAGTACAGCCTCTGAAACGCAAAATGCAGGCATAAAAAAATTAAAATGCTTATAACTTTGGAATAGAAGCAGATAGAACCAAAATTCCAAATGTATTTTGTACAGGTTTTGAAGCCCTACTAGCACAGCAAAAATTGAGGAGATATCTCTTGTAGTTTTTTCACAATTTCACTTTTTAATTTTTCCACTATCCATTACAAATGCATTAAGCCAGCTTAGGCTGGACTGGTTAGAGCATTGTGTGTAAGAGTGAACTCATGCCTGAATTCATGTTTATTTGACAGGAGAAGCCTCTGTATAGTTTAGTTTGCACATTCTTTTACTTCTAGGTAGAATTATATAGTTGGTCTAAAAGCGCAGTACAGCCTCTGAAACGCAAAATGCAGGCATAAAAAAATTAAAATGCTTATAACTTTGGAATAGAAGCAGATAGAACCAAAATTTCAAATGTATTTTGTACAGGTTTTGAAGCCCTACTAGCACAGCAAAAATTGAGGAGATATCTCTTGTAGTTTTTTCACAATTTCACTTTTTAATTTTTCCACTATCCATTACAAATGCATTAAGCGAGCTTAGGCTGGACTGGTTAGAGCATTATTGTGTGTAAGAGTGAACTCATGCCTGAATTCATGTTTATTTGACAGGAGAAGCCTCTGTATAGTTTAGTTTGCACATTCTTTTACTTCTAGGTAGAATTATATAGGTGGTCTAAAAGCGCAGTACAGCCTCTGAAACGCAAAATGCAGGCATAAAAAAATTAAAATGCTTATAACTTTGGAATAGAAGCAGATAGAACCAAAATTCCAAATGTATTTTGTACAGGTTTTGAAGCCCTACTAGCACAGCAAAAATTGAGGAGATATCTCTTGTAGTTTTTTCACAATTTCACTTTTTAATTTTTCCACTATCCATTACAAATGCATTAAGCGAGCTTAGGCTGCACTGTGTGTAAGAGTGAACTCATGCCTGAATTCATGTTTATTTGACAGGAGAAGCCTCTGTATAGTTTAGTTTGCACATTCTTTTACTTCTAGGTAGAATTATATAGGTGGTCTAAAAGCGCAGTACAGCCTCTGAAACGCAAAATGCAGGCATAAAAAAATTAAAATGCTTATAACTTTGGAATAGAAGCAGATAGAACCAAAATTCCAAATGTATTTTGTACAGGTTTTGAAGCCCTACTAGCACAGCAAAAATTGAGGAGATATCTCTTGTAGTTTTTTCACAATTTCACTTTTTAATTTTTCCACTATCCATTACAAATGCATTAAGCCAGCTTAGGCTGGACTGGTTAGAGCACTGTGTGTAAGAGTGAACTCATGCCTGAATTCATGTTTATTTGACAGGAGAAGCCTCTGTATAGTTTAGTTTGCACATTCTTTTACTTCTAGGTAGAATTATATAGGTGGTCTAAAAGCGCAGTACAGCCTCTGAAACGCAAAATGCAGGCATAAAAAAATTAAAATGCTTATAACTTTGGAATAGAAGCAGATAGAACCAAAATTCCAAATGTATTTTGTACAGGTTTTGAAGCCCTACTAGCACAGCAAAAATTGAGGAGATATCTCTTGTAGTTTTTTTTTCACAATTTCACTTTTTAATTTTTCCACTATCCATTACAAATGCATTAAGCGAGCTTAGGCTGCACTGTGTGTAAGAGTGAACTCATGCCTGAATTCATGTTTATTTGACAGGAGAAGCCTCTGTATAGTTTAGTTTGCACATTCTTTTACTTCTAGGTAGAATTATATAGGTGGTCTAAAAGCGCAGTACAGCCTCTGAAACGCAAAATGCAGGCATAAAAAAATTAAAATGCTTATAACTTTGGAATAGAAGCAGATAGAACCAAAATTCCAAATGTATTTTGTACAGGTTTTGAAGCCCTACTAGCACAGCAAAAATTGAGGAGATATCTCTTGTAGTTTTTTCACAATTTCACTTTTTAATTTTTCCACTATCCATTACAAATGCATTAAGCGAGCTTAGGCTGCACTGTGTGTAAGAGTGAACTCATGCCTGAATTCATGTTTATTTGACAGGAGAAGCCTCTGTATAGTTTAGTTTGCACATTCTTTTACTTCTAGGTAGAATTATATAGTTGGTCTAAAAGCGCAGTACAGCCTCTGAAACGCAAAATGCAGGCATAAAAAAATTAAAATGCTTATAACTTTGGAATAGAAGCAGATAGAACCAAAATTTCAAATGTATTTTGTACAGGTTTTGAAGCCCTACTAGCACAGCAAAAATTGAGGAGATATCTCTTGTAGTTTTTTCACAATTTCACTTTTTAATTTTTCCACTATCCATTACAAATGCATTAAGCCAGCTTAGGCTGGACTGGTTAGAGCACTGTGTGTAAGAGTGAACTCATGCCTGAATTCATGTTTATTTGACAGGAGAAGCCTCTGTATAGTTTAGTTTGCACATTCTTTTACTTCTAGGTAGAATTATATAGTTGGTCTCAAAGCGCAGTACAGCCTCTGAAACGCAAAATGCAGGCATAAAAAAATTAAAATGGTTATAACTTTGGAATAGAAGCAGATAGAACCAAAATTTCAAATGTATTTTGTACAGGTTTTGAAGCCCTACTAGCACAGCAAAAATTGAGGAGATATCTCTTGTAGTTTTTTCACAATTTCACTTTTTAATTTTTCCACTATCCATTACAAATGCATTAAGCGAGCTTAGGCTGCACTGTGTGTAAGAGTGAACTCATGCCTGAATTCATGTTTATTTGACAGGAGAAGCCTCTGTATAGTTTAGTTTGCACATTCTTTTACTTCTAGGTAGAATTATATAGTTGGTCTAAAAGCGCAGTACAGCCTCTGAAACGCAAAATGCAGGCATAAAAAAATTAAAATGCTTATAACTTTGGAATAGAAGCAGATAGAACCAAAATTTCAAATGTATTTTGTACAGGTTTTGAAGCCCTACTAGCACAGCAAAAATTGAGGAGATATCTCTTGTAGTTTTTTCACAATTTCACTTTTTAATTTTTCCACTATCCATTACAAATGCATTAAGCGAGCTTAGGCTGCACTGTGTGTAAGAGTGAACTCATGCCTGAATTCATGTTTATTTGACAGGAGAAGCCTCTGTATAGTTTAGTTTGCACATTCTTTTACTTCTAGGTAGAATTATATAGGTGGTCTAAAAGCGCAGTACAGCCTCTGAAACGCAAAATGCAGGCATAAAAAAATTAAAATGCTTATAACTTTGGAATAGAAGCAGATAGAACCAAAATTCCAAATGTATTTTGTACAGGTTTTGAAGCCCTACTAGCACAGCAAAAATTGAGGAGATATCTCTTGTAGTTTTTTCACAATTTCACTTTTTAATTTTTCCACTATCCATTACAAATGCATTAAGCCAGCTTAGGCTGGACTGGTTAGAGCATTATTGTGTGTAAGAGTGAACTCATGCCTGAATTCATGTTTATTTGACAGGAGAAGCCTCTGTATAGTTTAGTTTGCACATTCTTTTACTTCTAGGTAGAATTATATAGGTGGTCTAAAAGCGCAGTACAGCCTCTGAAACGCAAAATGCAGGCATAAAAAAATTAAAATGCTTATAACTTTGGAATAGAAGCAGATAGAACCAAAATTCCAAATGTATTTTGTACAGGTTTTGAAGCCCTACTAGCACAGCAAAAATTGAGGAGATATCTCTTGTAGTTTTTTTTCACAATTTCACTTTTTAATTTTTCCACTATCCATTACAAATGCATTAAGCGAGCTTAGGCTGCACTGTGTGTAAGAGTGAACTCATGCCTGAATTCATGTTTATTTGACAGGAGAAGCCTCTGTATAGTTTAGTTTGCACATTCTTTTACTTCTAGGTAGAATTATATAGTTGGTCTAAAAGCGCAGTACAGCCTCTGAAACGCAAAATGCAGGCATAAAAAAATTAAAATGCTTATAACTTTGGAATAGAAGCAGATAGAACCAAAATTTCAAATGTATTTTGTACAGGTTTTGAAGCCCTACTAGCACAGCAAAAATTGAGGAGATATCTCTTGTAGTTTTTTCACAATTTCACTTTTTAATTTTTCCACTATCCATTACAAATGCATTAAGCCAGCTTAGGCTGGACTGGTTAGAGCACTGTGTGTAAGAGTGAACTCATGCCTGAATTCATGTTTATTTGACAGGAGAAGCCTCTGTATAGTTTAGTTTGCACATTCTTTTACTTCTAGGTAGAATTATATAGTTGGTCTAAAAGCGCAGTACAGCCTCTGAAACGCAAAATGCAGGCATAAAAAAATTAAAATGCTTATAACTTTGGAATAGAAGCAGATAGAACCAAAATTTCAAATGTATTTTGTACAGGTTTTGAAGCCCTACTAGCACAGCAAAAATTGAGGAGATATCTCTTGTAGTTTTTTCACAATTTCACTTTTTAATTTTTCCACTATCCATTACAAATGCATTAAGCGAGCTTAGGCTGCACTGTGTGTAAGAGTGAACTCATGCCTGAATTCATGTTTATTTGACAGGAGAAGCCTCTGTATAGTTTAGTTTGCACATTCTTTTACTTCTAGGTAGAATTATATAGTTGGTCTAAAAGCGCAGTACAGCCTCTGAAACGCAAAATGCAGGCATAAAAAAATTAAAATGCTTATAACTTTGGAATAGAAGCAGATAGAACCAAAATTCCAAATGTATTTTGTACAGGTTTTGAAGCCCTACTAGCACAGCAAAAATTGAGGAGATATCTCTTGTAGTTTTTTCACAATTTCACTTTTTAATTTTTCCACTATCCATTACAAATGCATTAAGCGAGCTTAGGCTGCACTGTGTGTAAGAGTGAACTCATGCCTGAATTCATGTTTATTTGACAGGAGAAGCCTCTGTATAGTTTAGTTTGCACATTCTTTTACTTCTAGGTAGAATTATATAGTTGGTCTAAAAGCGCAGTACAGCCTCTGAAACGCAAAATGCAGGCATAAAAAAATTAAAATGCTTATAACTTTGGAATAGAAGCAGATAGAACCAAAATTTCAAATGTATTTTGTACAGGTTTTGAAGCCCTACTAGCACAGCAAAAATTGAGGAGATATCTCTTGTAGTTTTTTCACAATTTCACTTTTTAATTTTTCCACTATCCATTACAAATGCATTAAGCCAGCTTAGGCTGGACTGGTTAGAGCATTGTGTGTAAGAGTGAACTCATGCCTGAATTCATGTTTATTTGACAGGAGAAGCCTCTGTATAGTTTAGTTTGCACATTCTTTTACTTCTAGGTAGAATTATATAGGTGGTCTAAAAGCGCAGTACAGCCTCTGAAACGCAAAATGCAGGCATAAAAAAATTAAAATGCTTATAACTTTGGAATAGAAGCAGATAGAACCAAAATTTCAAATGTATTTTGTACAGGTTTTGAAGCCCTACTAGCACAGCAAAAATTGAGGAGATATCTCTTGTAGTTTTTTCACAATTTCACTTTTTAATTTTTCCACTATCCATTACAAATGCATTAAGCCAGCTTAGGCTGGACTGGTTAGAGCACTGTGTGTAAGAGTGAACTCATGCCTGAATTCATGTTTATTTGACAGGAGAAGCCTCTGTATAGTTTAGTTTGCACATTCTTTTACTTCTAGGTAGAATTATATAGGTGGTCTAAAAGCGCAGTACAAGCCTCTGAAACGCAAAATGCAGGCATAAAAAAATTAAAATGCTTATAACTTTGGAATAGAAGCAGATAGAACCAAAATTCCAAATGTATTTTGTACAGGTTTTGAAGCCCTACTTGCACAGCAAAAATTGAGGAGATACCTCTTGTAGTTTTTGTCACAATTTCACTTTTTAATTTTTCCACTATCCATTCGAAATGCATTAAGAGAGCTTAAGGCTGCACTGTGTGTAAGAGTGAACTCATGCCTGAATTCATGTTTATTTGACAGGAGAAGCACCTGTATAGTTTAGTTTGCACATTCTTTTACTTCTAAGGTAGAATTATATAGTTGGTCTGAAAGTGCAGTACAGGCTCTGAAACGCAAAATGCAGGCATAAAAAAATTAAAATGCTTATAACTTTGGAATAGAAGCAGATAGAACCAAAATTCCAAATGTATTTTGTACAGGTTTTGAAGCCCTACTTGCACAGCAAAAATTGAGGAGATACCTCTTGTAGTTTTTTTCACAATTTCACTTTTTAATTTTTCCACTATCCATTCGAAATGCATTAAGAGAGCTTAAGGCTGCACTGTGTGTAAGAGTGAACTCATGCCTGAATTCATGTTTATTTGACAGGAGAAGCACCTGTATAGTTTAGTTTGCACATTCTTTTACTTCTAAGGTAGAATTATATAGTTGGTCTGAAAGTGCAGTACAGCCTCTGAAACACAAAATGCACGCATAAAAAAATTTAAATGCTTATAACTTTGGAATAGAAGCAGATAGAACCAAAATTCCAAATGTATTTTGTACAGGTTTTGAAGCCCTACTTGCACAGCAAAAATTGAGGAGATACCTCTTGTAGTTTTTTCACAATTTCACTTTTTAATTTTTCCACTATCCATTCGAAATGCATTAAGAGAGCTTAAGGCTGCACTGTGTGTAAGAGTGAACTCATGCCTGAATTCATGTTTATTTGACAGGAGAAGCACCTGTATAGTTTAGTTTGCACATTCTTTTACTTCTAGGTAGAATTATATAGGTGGTCTAAAAGCGCAGTACAGCCTCTGAAACGCAAAATGCAGGCATAAAAAAATTAAAATGCTTATAACTTTGGAATAGAAGCAGATAGAACCAAAATTTCAAATGTATTTTGTACAGGTTTTGAAGCCCTACTAGCACAGCAAAAATTGAGGAGATATCTCTTGTAGTTTTTTCACAATTTCACTTTTTAATTTTTCCACTATCCATTACAAATGCATTAAGCCAGCTTAGGCTGGACTGGTTAGAGCATTGTGTGTAAGAGTGAACTCATGCCTGAATTCATGTTTATTTGACAGGAGAAGCCTCTGTATAGTTTAGTTTGCACATTCTTTTACTTCTAAGGTAGAATTATATAGTTGGTCTGAAAGTGCAGTACAGCCTCTGAAACGCAAAATGCAGGCATAAAAAAATTAAAATGCTTATAACTTTGGAATAGAAGCAGATAGAACCAAAATTTCAAATGTATTTTGTACAGGTTTTGAAGCCCTACTAGCACAGCAAAAATTGAGGAGATATCTCTTGTAGTTTTTTCACAATTTCACTTTTTAATTTTTCCACTATCCATTACAAATGCATTAAGCCAGCTTAGGCTGGACTGGTTAGAGCATTGTGTGTAAGAGTGAACTCATGCCTGAATTCATGTTTATTTGACAGGAGAAGCCTCTGTATAGTTTAGTTTGCACATTCTTTTACTTCTAGGTAGAATTATATAGGTGGTCTAAAAGCGCAGTACAAGCCTCTGAAACGCAAAATGCAGGCATAAAAAAATTAAAATGCTTATAACTTTGGAATAGAAGCAGATAGAACCAAAATTCCAAATGTATTTTGTACAGGTTTTGAAGCCCTACTTGCACAGCAAAAATTAAGGAGATACCTCTTGTAGTTTTTGTCACAATTTCACTTTTTAATTTTTCCACTATTCATTCGAAATGCATTAAGAGAGCTTAAGGCTGCACTGTGTGTAAGCGTGAACTCATGCCTGAATTCATGTTTATTTGACAGGAGAAGCACCTGTATAGTTTAGTTTGCACATTCTTTTACTTCTAAGGTAGAATTATATAGTTGGTCTGAAAGTGCAGTACAGGCTCTGAAACGCAAAATGCATGCATAAAAAATTTAAATGGTTATAACTTTGGAATAGAAGCAGATAGAACCAAAATTTCAAATGTATTTTGTACAGGTTTTGAAGCCCTACTTGCACAGCAAAAATTGAGGAGATACCTCTTGTAGTTTTTTCACAATTTCACTTTTTAATTTTTCCACTATCCATTCGACATGCATTAAGAGAGCTTAAGGCTGCACTGTGTGTAAGAGTGAACTCATGCCTGAATTCATGTTTATTTGACAGGAGAAGCACCTGTACAGTTCAGTTTGCACATTCTTTTACTTCTAAGGTAGAATTATATAGTTGGTCTGAAAGTGCAGTACAGCCTCTGAAACACAAAATGCACGCATAAAAAAATTAAAATGCTTATAACTTTGGAATAGAAGCAGATAGAACCAAAATTCCAAATGTATTTTGTACAGGTTTTGAAGCCCTACTTGCACAGCAAAAATTGAGGAGATACCTCTTGTAGTTTTTTCACAATTTCACTTTTTAATTTTTCCACTATCCATTCGAAATGCATTAAGAGAGCTTAAGGCTGCACTGTGTGTAAGAGTGAACTCATGCCTGAATTCATGTTTATTTGACAGGAGAAGCACCTGTATAGTTTAGTTTGCACATTCTTTTACTTCTAAGGTAGAATTATATAGTTGGTCTGAAAGTGCAGTACAGGCTCTGAAACGCAAAATGCACGCATAAAAAAATTAAAATGCTTATAACTTTGGAATAGAAGCAGATAGAACCAAAATTCCAAATGTATTTTGTACAGGTTTTGAAGCCCTACTTGCACAGCAAAAATTGAGGAGATACCTCTTGTAGTTTTTGTCACAATTTCACTTTTTAATTTTTCCACTATCCATTCGAAATGCATTAAGAGAGCTTAAGGCTGCACTGTGTGTAAGAGTGAACTCATGCCTGAATTCATGTTTATTTGACAGGAGAAGCACCTGTATAGTTCAGTTTGCACATTCTTTTACTTCTAAGGTAGAATTATATAGTTGGTCTGAAAGTGCAGTACAGCCTCTGAAACACAAAATGCACGCATAAAAAAATTAAAATGCTTATAACTTTGGAATAGAAGCAGATAGAACCAAAATTCCAAATGTATTTTGTACAGGTTTTGAAGCCCTACTTGCACAGCAAAAATTGAGGAGATACCTCTTGTAGTTTTTTTCACAATTTCACTTTTTAATTTTTCCACTATCCATTCGAAATGCATTAAGAGAGCTTAAGGCTGCACTGTGTGTAAGAGTGAACTCATGCCTGAATTCATGTTTATTTGACAGGAGAAGCACCTGTATAGTTTAGTTTGCACATTCTTTTACTTCTAAGGTAGAATTATATAGTTGGTCTGAAAGTGCAGTACAGCCTCTGAAACGCAAAATGCACGCATAAAAAAATTTAAATGCTTATAACTTTGGAATAGAAGCAGATAGAACCAAAATTCCAAATGTATTTTGTACAGGTTTTGAAGCCCTACTTGCACAGCAAAAATTGAGGAGATACCTCTTGTAGTTTTTTCACAATTTCACTTTTTAATTTTTCCACTATCCATTCGAAATGCATTAAGAGAGCTTAAGGCTGCACTGTGTGTAAGAGTGAACTCATGCCTGAATTCATGTTTATTTGACAGGAGAAGCACCTGTATAGTTTAGTTTGCACATTCTTTTACTTCTAAGGTAGAATTATATAGTTGGTCTGAAAGTGCAGTACAGCCTCTGAAACGCAAAATGCACGCATAAAAAAATTAAAATGCTTATAACTTTGGAATAGAAGCAGATAGAACCAAAATTCCAAATGTATTTTGTACAGGTTTTGAAGCCCTACTTGCACAGCAAAAATTGAGGAGATACCTCTTGTAGTTTTTTCACAATTTCACTTTTTAATTTTTCCACTATCCATTCGAAATGCATTAAGAGAGCTTAAGGCTGCACTGTGTGTAAGAGTGAACTCATGCCTGAATTCATGTTTATTTGACAGGAGAAGCACCTGTATAGTTTAGTTTGCACATTCTTTTACTTCTAAGGTAGAATTATATAGTTGGTCTGAAAGTGCAGTACAGGCTCTGAAACGCAAAATGCATGCATAAAAAAATTTAAATGGTTATAACTTTGGAATAGAAGCAGATAGAACCAAAATTCCAAATGTATTTTGTACAGGTTTTGAAGCCCTACTTGCACAGCAAAAATTGAGGAGATACCTCTTGTAGTTTTTGTCACAATTTCACTTTTTAATTTTTCCACTATTCATTCGAAATGCATTAAGAGAGCTTAAGGCTGCACTGTGTGTAAGAGTGAACTCATGCCTGAATTCATGTTTATTTGACAGGAGAAGCACCTGTATAGTTCAGTTTGCACATTCTTTTACTTCTAAGGTAGAATTATATAGTTGGTCTGAAAGTGCAGTACAGCCTCTGAAACGCAAAATGCACGCATAAAAAAATTAAAATGCTTATAACTTTGGAATAGAAGCAGATAGAACCAAAATTCCAAATGTATTTTGTACAGGTTTTGAAGCCCTACTTGCACAGCAAAAATTGAGGAGATACCTCTTGTAGTTTTTTCACAATTTCACTTTTTAATTTTTCCACTATCCATTCGAAATGCATTAAGAGAGCTTAAGGCTGCACTGTGTGTAAGAGTGAACTCATGCCTGAATTCATGTTTATTTGACAGGAGAAGCACCTGTATAGTTTAGTTTGCACATTCTTTTACTTCTAAGGTAGAATTATATAGTTGGTCTGAAAGTGCAGTACAGCCTCTGAAACGCAAAATGCACGCATAAAAAAATTAAAATGCTTATAACTTTGGAATAGAAGCAGATAGAACCAAAATTCCAAATGTATTTTGTACAGGTTTTGAAGCCCTACTTGCACAGCAAAAATTGAGGAGATACCTCTTGTAGTTTTTTCACAATTTCACTTTTTAATTTTTCCACTATCCATTCGAAATGCATTAAGAGAGCTTAAGGCTGCACTGTGTGTAAGAGTGAACTCATGCCTGAATTCATGTTTATTTGACAGGAGAAGCACCTGTATAGTTTAGTTTGCACATTCTTTTACTTCTAAGGTAGAATTATATAGTTGGTCTGAAAGTGCAGTACAGGCTCTGAAACGCAAAATGCACGCATAAAAAAATTAAAATGCTTATAACTTTGGAATAGAAGCAGATAGAACCAAAATTCCAAATGTATTTTGTACAGGTTTTGAAGCCCTACTTGCACAGCAAAAATTGAGGAGATACCTCTTGTAGTTTTTGTCACAATTTCACTTTTTAATTTTTCCACTGTCCATTCAAAATGCATTAAGAGAGCTTAAGGCTGCACTGTGTGTAAGAGTGAACTCATGCCTGAATTCATGTTTATTTGACAGGAGAAGCACCTGTATAGTTTAGTTTGCACATTCTTTTACTTCTAAGGTAGAATTATATAGTTGGTCTGAAAGTGCAGTACAGCCTCTGAAACGCAAAATGCACGCATAAAAAAATTAAAATGCTTATAACTTTGGAATAGAAGCAGATAGAACCAAAATTCCAAATGTATTTTGTACAGGTTTTGAAGCCCTACTTGCACAGCAAAAATTGAGGAGATACCTCTTGTAGTTTTTTCACAATTTCACTTTTTAATTTTTCCACTATCCATTCGAAATGCATTAAGAGAGCTTAAGGCTGCACTGTGTGTAAGAGTGAACTCATGCCTGAATTCATGTTTATTTGACAGGAGAAGCACCTGTATAGTTTAGTTTGCACATTCTTTTACTTCTAAGGTAGAATTATATAGTTGGTCTGAAAGTGCAGTACAGCCTCTGAAACGCAAAATGCACGCATAAAAAAATTAAAATGCTTATAACTTTGGAATAGAAGCAGATAGAACCAAAATTCCAAATGTATTTTGTACAGGTTTTGAAGCCCTACTTGCACAGCAAAAATTGAGGAGATACCTCTTGTAGTTTTTTCACAATTTCACTTTTTAATTTTTCCACTATCCATTCGAAATGCATTAAGAGAGCTTAAGGCTGCACTGTGTGTAAGAGTGAACTCATGCCTGAATTCATGTTTATTTGACAGGAGAAGCACCTGTATAGTTTAGTTTGCACATTCTTTTACTTCTAAGGTAGAATTATATAGTTGGTCTGAAAGTGCAGTACAGCCTCTGAAACGCAAAATGCACGCATAAAAAAATTAAAATGCTTATAACTTTGGAATAGAAGCAGATAGAACCAAAATTCCAAATGTATTTTGTACAGGTTTTGAAGCCCTACTTGCACAGCAAAAATTGAGGAGATACCTCTTGTAGTTTTTTCACAATTTCACTTTTTAATTTTTCCACTATCCATTCGAAATGCATTAAGAGAGCTTAAGGCTGCACTGTGTGTAAGAGTGAACTCATGCCTGAATTCATGTTTATTTGACAGGAGAAGCACCTGTATAGTTTAGTTTGCACATTCTTTTACTTCTAAGGTAGAATTATATAGTTGGTCTGAAAGTGCAGTACAGGCTCTGAAACGCAAAATGCATGCATAAAAAAATTTAAATGGTTATAACTTTGGAATAGAAGCAGATAGAACCAAAATTCCAAATGTATTTTGTAAAGGTTTTGAAGCCCTACTTGCACAGCAAAAATTGAGGAGATACCTCTTGTAGTTTTTGTCACAATTTCACTTTTTAATTTTTCCACTGTCCATTCAAAATGCATTAAGAGAGCTTAAGGCTGCACTGTGTGTAAGAGTGAACTCATGCCTGAATTCATGTTTATTTGACAGGAGAAGCACCTGTATAGTTTAGTTTGCACATTCTTTTACTTCTAAGGTAGAATTATATAGTTGGTCTGAAAGTGCAGTACAGCCTCTGAAACGCAAAATGCACGCATAAAAAAATTAAAATGCTTATAACTTTGGAATAGAAGCAGATAGAACCAAAATTCCAAATGTATTTTGTACAGGTTTTGAAGCCCTACTTGCACAGCAAAAATTGAGGAGATACCTCTTGTAGTTTTTTCACAATTTCACTTTTTAATTTTTCCACTATCCATTCGAAATGCATTAAGAGAGCTTAAGGCTGCACTGTGTGTAAGAGTGAACTCATGCCTGAATTCATGTTTATTTGACAGGAGAAGCACCTGTATAGTTTAGTTTGCACATTCTTTTACTTCTAAGGTAGAATTATATAGTTGGTCTGAAAGTGCAGTACAGCCTCTGAAACGCAAAATGCACGCATAAAAAAATTAAAATGCTTATAACTTTGGAATAGAAGCAGATAGAACCAAAATTCCAAATGTATTTTGTACAGGTTTTGAAGCCCTACTTGCACAGCAAAAATTGAGGAGATACCTCTTGTAGTTTTTTCACAATTTCACTTTTTAATTTTTCCACTATCCATTCGAAATGCATTAAGAGAGCTTAAGGCTGCACTGTGTGTAAGAGTGAACTCATGCCTGAATTCATGTTTATTTGACAGGAGAAGCACCTGTATAGTTTAGTTTGCACATTCTTTTACTTCTAAGGTAGAATTATATAGTTGGTCTGAAAGTGCAGTACAGCCTCTGAAACGCAAAATGCACGCATAAAAAAATTAAAATGCTTATAACTTTGGAATAGAAGCAGATAGAACCAAAATTCCAAATGTATTTTGTACAGGTTTTGAAGCCCTACTTGCACAGCAAAAATTGAGGAGATACCTCTTGTAGTTTTTTCACAATTTCACTTTTTAATTTTTCCACTATCCATTCGAAATGCATTAAGAGAGCTTAAGGCTGCACTGTGTGTAAGAGTGAACTCATGCCTGAATTCATGTTTATTTGACAGGAGAAGCACCTGTATAGTTTAGTTTGCACATTCTTTTACTTCTAAGGTAGAATTATATAGTTGGTCTGAAAGTGCAGTACAGGCTCTGAAACGCAAAATGCATGCATAAAAAAATTTAAATGGTTATAACTTTGGAATAGAAGCAGATAGAACCAAAATTCCAAATGTATTTTGTACAGGTTTTGAAGCCCTACTTGCACAGCAAAAATTGAGGAGATACCTCTTGTAGTTTTTGTCACAATTTCACTTTTTAATTTTTCCACTGTCCATTCAAAATGCATTAAGAGAGCTTAAGGCTGCACTGTGTGTAAGAGTGAACTCATGCCTGAATTCATGTTTATTTGACAGGAGAAGCACCTGTATAGTTCAGTTTGCACATTCTTTTACTTCTAAGGTAGAATTATATAGTTGGTCTGAAAGTGCAGTACAGCCTCTGAAACGCAAAATGCACGCATAAAAAAATTAAAATGCTTATAACTTTGGAATAGAAGCAGATAGAACCAAAATTCCAAATGTATTTTGTACAGGTTTTGAAGCCCTACTTGCACAGCAAAAATTGAGGAGATACCTCTTGTAGTTTTTTCACAATTTCACTTTTTAATTTTTCCACTATCCATTCGAAATGCATTAAGAGAGCTTAAGGCTGCACTGTGTGTAAGAGTGAACTCATGCCTGAATTCATGTTTATTTGACAGGAGAAGCACCTGTATAGTTTAGTTTGCACATTCTTTTACTTCTAAGGTAGAATTATATAGTTGGTCTGAAAGTGCAGTACAGCCTCTGAAACGCAAAATGCACGCATAAAAAAATTAAAATGCTTATAACTTTGGAATAGAAGCAGATAGAACCAAAATTCCAAATGTATTTTGTACAGGTTTTGAAGCCCTACTTGCACAGCAAAAATTGAGGAGATACCTCTTGTAGTTTTTGTCACAATTTCACTTTTTAATTTTTCCACTGTCCATTCAAAATGCATTAAGAGAGCTTAAGGCTGCACTGTGTGTAAGAGTGAACTCATGCCTGAATTCATGTTTATTTGACAGGAGAAGCACCTGTATAGTTTAGTTTGCACATTCTTTTACTTCTAAGGTAGAATTATATAGTTGGTCTGAAAGTGCAGTACAGCCTCTGAAACGCAAAATGCACGCATAAAAAAATTAAAATGCTTATAACTTTGGAATAGAAGCAGATAGAACCAAAATTCCAAATGTATTTTGTACAGGTTTTGAAGCCCTACTTGCACAGCAAAAATTGAGGAGATACCTCTTGTAGTTTTTTCACAATTTCACTTTTTAATTTTTCCACTATCCATTCGAAATGCATTAAGAGAGCTTAAGGCTGCACTGTGTGTAAGAGTGAACTCATGCCTGAATTCATGTTTATTTGACAGGAGAAGCACCTGTATAGTTTAGTTTGCACATTCTTTTACTTCTAAGGTAGAATTATATAGTTGGTCTGAAAGTGCAGTACAGCCTCTGAAACGCAAAATGCACGCATAAAAAAATTAAAATGCTTATAACTTTGGAATAGAAGCAGATAGAACCAAAATTCCAAATGTATTTTGTACAGGTTTTGAAGCCCTACTTGCACAGCAAAAATTGAGGAGATACCTCTTGTAGTTTTTGTCACAATTTCACTTTTTAATTTTTCCACTGTCCATTCAAAATGCATTAAGAGAGCTTAAGGCTGCACTGTGTGTAAGAGTGAACTCATGCCTGAATTCATGTTTATTTGACAGGAGAAGCACCTGTATAGTTTAGTTTGCACATTCTTTTACTTCTAAGGTAGAATTATATAGTTGGTCTGAAAGTGCAGTACAGCCTCTGAAACGCAAAATGCACGCATAAAAAAATTAAAATGCTTATAACTTTGGAATAGAAGCAGATAGAACCAAAATTCCAAATGTATTTTGTACAGGTTTTGAAGCCCTACTTGCACAGCAAAAATTGAGGAGATACCTCTTGTAGTTTTTTCACAATTTCACTTTTTAATTTTTCCACTATCCATTCGAAATGCATTAAGAGAGCTTAAGGCTGCACTGTGTGTAAGAGTGAACTCATGCCTGAATTCATGTTTATTTGACAGGAGAAGCACCTGTATAGTTTAGTTTGCACATTCTTTTACTTCTAAGGTAGAATTATATAGTTGGTCTGAAAGTGCAGTACAGCCTCTGAAACGCAAAATGCACGCATAAAAAAATTAAAATGCTTATAACTTTGGAATAGAAGCAGATAGAACCAAAATTCCAAATGTATTTTGTACAGGTTTTGAAGCCCTACTTGCACAGCAAAAATTGAGGAGATACCTCTTGTAGTTTTTTCACAATTTCACTTTTTAATTTTTCCACTATCCATTCGAAATGCATTAAGAGAGCTTAAGGCTGCACTGTGTGTAAGAGTGAACTCATGCCTGAATTCATGTTTATTTGACAGGAGAAGCACCTGTATAGTTTAGTTTGCACATTCTTTTACTTCTAAGGTAGAATTATATAGTTGGTCTGAAAGTGCAGTACAGCCTCTGAAACGCAAAATGCACGCATAAAAAAATTAAAATGCTTATAACTTTGGAATAGAAGCAGATAGAACCAAAATTCCAAATGTATTTTGTACAGGTTTTGAAGCCCTACTTGCACAGCAAAAATTGAGGAGATACCTCTTGTAGTTTTTGTCACAATTTCACTTTTTAATTTTTCCACTGTCCATTCAAAATGCATTAAGAGAGCTTAAGGCTGCACTGTGTGTAAGAGTGAACTCATGCCTGAATTCATGTTTATTTGACAGGAGAAGCACCTGTATAGTTTAGTTTGCACATTCTTTTACTTCTAAGGTAGAATTATATAGTTGGTCTGAAAGTGCAGTACAGCCTCTGAAACGCAAAATGCACGCATAAAAAAATTAAAATGCTTATAACTTTGGAATAGAAGCAGATAGAACCAAAATTCCAAATGTATTTTGTACAGGTTTTGAAGCCCTACTTGCACAGCAAAAATTGAGGAGATACCTCTTGTAGTTTTTTCACAATTTCACTTTTTAATTTTTCCACTATCCATTCGAAATGCATTAAGAGAGCTTAAGGCTGCACTGTGTGTAAGAGTGAACTCATGCCTGAATTCATGTTTATTTGACAGGAGAAGCACCTGTATAGTTTAGTTTGCACATTCTTTTACTTCTAAGGTAGAATTATATAGTTGGTCTGAAAGTGCAGTACAGCCTCTGAAACGCAAAATGCACGCATAAAAAAATTAAAATGCTTATAACTTTGGAATAGAAGCAGATAGAACCAAAATTCCAAATGTATTTTGTACAGGTTTTGAAGCCCTACTTGCACAGCAAAAATTGAGGAGATACCTCTTGTAGTTTTTGTCACAATTTCACTTTTTAATTTTTCCACTGTCCATTCAAAATGCATTAAGAGAGCTTAAGGCTGCACTGTGTGTAAGAGTGAACTCATGCCTGAATTCATGTTTATTTGACAGGAGAAGCACCTGTATAGTTTAGTTTGCACATTCTTTTACTTCTAAGGTAGAATTATATAGTTGGTCTGAAAGTGCAGTACAGCCTCTGAAACGCAAAATGCACGCATAAAAAAATTAAAATGCTTATAACTTTGGAATAGAAGCAGATAGAACCAAAATTCCAAATGTATTTTGTACAGGTTTTGAAGCCCTACTTGCACAGCAAAAATTGAGGAGATACCTCTTGTAGTTTTTTCACAATTTCACTTTTTAATTTTTCCACTATCCATTCGAAATGCATTAAGAGAGCTTAAGGCTGCACTGTGTGTAAGAGTGAACTCATGCCTGAATTCATGTTTATTTGACAGGAGAAGCACCTGTATAGTTTAGTTTGCACATTCTTTTACTTCTAAGGTAGAATTATATAGTTGGTCTGAAAGTGCAGTACAGCCTCTGAAACGCAAAATGCACGCATAAAAAAATTAAAATGCTTATAACTTTGGAATAGAAGCAGATAGAACCAAAATTCCAAATGTATTTTGTACAGGTTTTGAAGCCCTACTTGCACAGCAAAAATTGAGGAGATACCTCTTGTAGTTTTTGTCACAATTTCACTTTTTAATTTTTCCACTGTCCATTCAAAATGCATTAAGAGAGCTTAAGGCTGCACTGTGTGTAAGAGTGAACTCATGCCTGAATTCATGTTTATTTGACAGGAGAAGCACCTGTATAGTTTAGTTTGCACATTCTTTTACTTCTAAGGTAGAATTATATAGTTGGTCTGAAAGTGCAGTACAGCCTCTGAAACGCAAAATGCACGCATAAAAAAATTAAAATGCTTATAACTTTGGAATAGAAGCAGATAGAACCAAAATTCCAAATGTATTTTGTACAGGTTTTGAAGCCCTACTTGCACAGCAAAAATTGAGGAGATACCTCTTGTAGTTTTTTCACAATTTCACTTTTTAATTTTTCCACTATCCATTCGAAATGCATTAAGAGAGCTTAAGGCTGCACTGTGTGTAAGAGTGAACTCATGCCTGAATTCATGTTTATTTGACAGGAGAAGCACCTGTATAGTTTAGTTTGCACATTCTTTTACTTCTAAGGTAGAATTATATAGTTGGTCTGAAAGTGCAGTACAGCCTCTGAAACGCAAAATGCACGCATAAAAAAATTAAAATGCTTATAACTTTGGAATAGAAGCAGATAGAACCAAAATTCCAAATGTATTTTGTACAGGTTTTGAAGCCCTACTTGCACAGCAAAAATTGAGGAGATACCTCTTGTAGTTTTTTCACAATTTCACTTTTTAATTTTTCCACTATCCATTCGAAATGCATTAAGAGAGCTTAAGGCTGCACTGTGTGTAAGAGTGAACTCATGCCTGAATTCATGTTT
Source organism: Paratrypauchen microcephalus (assembly GCA_036785185.1). Taxonomy (NCBI): domain Eukaryota; kingdom Metazoa; phylum Chordata; class Actinopteri; order Gobiiformes; family Gobiidae; genus Paratrypauchen; species Paratrypauchen microcephalus. Next base: position 1,740,476 of record JAVJIX010000190.1, read on the forward strand.
ATTTGACAGGAGAAGCACCTGTATAGTTTAGTTTGCACATTCTTTTACTTCTAAGGTAGAATTATATAGTTGGTCTGAAAGTGCAGTACAGCCTCTGAAACGCAAAATGCACGCATAAAAAAATTAAAATGCTTATAACTTTGGAATAGAAGCAGATAGAACCAAAATTCCAAATGTATTTTGTACAGGTTTTGAAGCCCTACTTGCACAGCAAAAATTGAGGAGATACCTCTTGTAGTTTTTGTCACAATTTCACTTTTTAATTTTTCCACTGTCCATTCAAAATGCATTAAGAGAGCTTAAGGCTGCACTGTGTGTAAGAGTGAACTCATGCCTGAATTCATGTTTATTTGACAGGAGAAGCACCTGTATAGTTTAGTTTGCACATTCTTTTACTTCTAAGGTAGAATTATATAGTTGGTCTGAAAGTGCAGTACAGCCTCTGAAACGCAAAATGCACGCATAAAAAAATTAAAATGCTTATAACTTTGGAATAGAAGCAGATAAAACCAAAATTCCAAATGTATTTTGTACAGGTTTTGAAGCCCTACTTGCACAGCAAAAATTGAGGAGATACCTCTTGTAGTTTTTTCACAATTTCACTTTTTAATTTTTCCACTATCCATTCGAAATGCATTAAGAGAGCTTAAGGCTGCACTGTGTGTAAGAGTGAACTCATGCCTGAATTCATGTTTATTTGACAGGAGAAGCACCTGTATAGTTTAGTTTGCACATTCTTTTACTTCTAAGGTAGAATTATATAGTTGGTGTAAAAGTGCAGTACAGCCTCTGAAACGCAAAATGCACGCATAAAAAAATTTAAATGCTTATAACTTTGGAATAGAAGCAGATAGAACCAAAATTCCAAATGTATTTTGTACAGGTTTTGAAGCCCTACTTGCACAGCAAAAATTGAGGAGATACCTCTTGTAGTTTTTTTCACTATTTCACTTTTTAATTTTTCCACTATCCATTCGAAATGCATTAAGAGAGCTTAAGGCTGCATTGTGTGTAAGAGTGAACTCATGCCTGAATTCATGTTTATTTGACAGGAGAAGCACCTGTATAGTTTAGTTTGCACATTCTTTTACTTCTAAGGTAGAATTATATAGTTGGTCTGAAAGTGCAGTACAGCCTCTGAAACGCAAAATGCACGCATAAAAAAATTAAAATGCTTATAACTTTGGAATAGAAGCAGATAGAACCAAAATTCCAAATGTATTTTGTACAGGTTTTGAAGCCCTACTTGCACAGCAAAAATTGAGGAGATACCTCTTGTAGTTTTTTCACAATTTCACTTTTTAATTTTTCCACTATCCATTCGAAATGCATTAAGAGAGCTTAAGGCTGCACTGTGTGTAAGAGTGAACTCATGCCTGAATTCATGTTTATTTGACAGGAGAAGCACCTGTATAGTTTAGTTTGCACATTCTTTTACTTCTAAGGTAGAATTATATAGTTGGTCTGAAAGTGCAGTACAGCCTCTGAAACGCAAAATGCACGCATAAAAAAATTAAAATGCTTATAACTTTGGAATAGAAGCAGATAGAACCAAAATTCCAAATGTATTTTGTACAGGTTTTGAAGCCCTACTTGCACAGCAAAAATTGAGGAGATACCTCTTGTAGTTTTTTCACAATTTCACTTTTTAATTTTTCCACTATCCATTCGAAATGCATTAAGAGAGCTTAAGGCTGCACTGTGTGTAAGAGTGAACTCATGCCTGAATTCATGTTTATTTGACAGGAGAAGCACCTGTATAGTTTAGTTTGCACATTCTTTTACTTCTAAGGTAGAATTATATAGTTGGTCTGAAAGTGCAGTACAGCCTCTGAAACGCAAAATGCACGCATAAAAAAATTAAAATGCTTATAACTTTGGAATAGAAGCAGATAGAACCAAAATTCCAAATGTATTTTGTACAGGTTTTGAAGCCCTACTTGCACAGCAAAAATTGAGGAGATACCTCTTGTAGTTTTTTCACAATTTCACTTTTTAATTTTTCCACTATCCATTCGAAATGCATTAAGAGAGCTTAAGGCTGCACTGTGTGTAAGAGTGAACTCATGCCTGAATTCATGTTTATTTGACAGGAGAAGCACCTGTATAGTTTAGTTTGCACATTCTTTTACTTCTAAGGTAGAATTATATAGTTGGTCTGAAAGTGCAGTACAGCCTCTGAAACGCAAAATGCACGCATAAAAAAATTAAAATGCTTATAACTTTGGAATAGAAGCAGATAGAACCAAAATTCCAAATGTATTTTGTACAGGTTTTGAAGCCCTACTTGCACAGCAAAAATTGAGGAGATACCTCTTGTAGTTTTTTCACAATTTCACTTTTTAATTTTTCCACTATCCATTCGAAATGCATTAAGAGAGCTTAAGGCTGCACTGTGTGTAAGAGTGAACTCATGCCTGAATTCATGTTTATTTGACAGGAGAAGCACCTGTATAGTTTAGTTTGCACATTCTTTTACTTCTAAGGTAGAATTATATAGTTGGTCTGAAAGTGCAGTACAGGCTCTGAAACGCAAAATGCATGCATAAAAAAATTTAAATGGTTATAACTTTGGAATAGAAGCAGATAGAACCAAAATTCCAAATGTATTTTGTACAGGTTTTGAAGCCCTACTTGCACAGCAAAAATTGAGGAGATACCTCTTGTAGTTTTTGTCACAATTTCACTTTTTAATTTTTCCACTGTCCATTCAAAATGCATTAAGAGAGCTTAAGGCTGCACTGTGTGTAAGAGTGAACTCATGCCTGAATTCATGTTTATTTGACAGGAGAAGCACCTGTATAGTTTAGTTTGCACATTCTTTTACTTCTAAGGTAGAATTATATAGTTGGTCTGAAAGTGCAGTACAGCCTCTGAAACGCAAAATGCACGCATAAAAAAATTAAAATGCTTATAACTTTGGAATAGAAGCAGATAGAACCAAAATTCCAAATGTATTTTGTACAGGTTTTGAAGCCCTACTTGCACAGCAAAAATTGAGGAGATACCTCTTGTAGTTTTTTCACAATTTCACTTTTTAATTTTTCCACTATCCATTCGAAATGCATTAAGAGAGCTTAAGGCTGCACTGTGTGTAAGAGTGAACTCATGCCTGAATTCATGTTTATTTGACAGGAGAAGCACCTGTATAGTTTAGTTTGCACATTCTTTTACTTCTAAGGTAGAATTATATAGTTGGTCTGAAAGTGCAGTACAGCCTCTGAAACGCAAAATGCACGCATAAAAAAATTAAAATGCTTATAACTTTGGAATAGAAGCAGATAGAACCAAAATTCCAAATGTATTTTGTACAGGTTTTGAAGCCCTACTTGCACAGCAAAAATTGAGGAGATACCTCTTGTAGTTTTTTCACAATTTCACTTTTTAATTTTTCCACTATCCATTCGAAATGCATTAAGAGAGCTTAAGGCTGCACTGTGTGTAAGAGTGAACTCATGCCTGAATTCATGTTTATTTGACAGGAGAAGCACCTGTATAGTTTAGTTTGCACATTCTTTTACTTCTAAGGTAGAATTATATAGTTGGTCTGAAAGTGCAGTACAGCCTCTGAAACGCAAAATGCACGCATAAAAAAATTAAAATGCTTATAACTTTGGAATAGAAGCAGATAGAACCAAAATTCCAAATGTATTTTGTACAGGTTTTGAAGCCCTACTTGCACAGCAAAAATTGAGGAGATACCTCTTGTAGTTTTTGTCACAATTTCACTTTTTAATTTTTCCACTGTCCATTCAAAATGCATTAAGAGAGCTTAAGGCTGCACTGTGTGTAAGAGTGAACTCATGCCTGAATTCATGTTTATTTGACAGGAGAAGCACCTGTATAGTTTAGTTTGCACATTCTTTTACTTCTAAGGTAGAATTATATAGTTGGTCTGAAAGTGCAGTACAGCCTCTGAAACGCAAAATGCACGCATAAAAAAATTAAAATGCTTATAACTTTGGAATAGAAGCAGATAGAACCAAAATTCCAAATGTATTTTGTACAGGTTTTGAAGCCCTACTTGCACAGCAAAAATTGAGGAGATACCTCTTGTAGTTTTTGTCACAATTTCACTTTTTAATTTTTCCACTGTCCATTCAAAATGCATTAAGAGAGCTTAAGGCTGCACTGTGTGTAAGAGTGAACTCATGCCTGAATTCATGTTTATTTGACAGGAGAAGCACCTGTATAGTTTAGTTTGCACATTCTTTTACTTCTAAGGTAGAATTATATAGTTGGTCTGAAAGTGCAGTACAGCCTCTGAAACGCAAAATGCACGCATAAAAAAATTAAAATGCTTATAACTTTGGAATAGAAGCAGATAGAACCAAAATTCCAAATGTATTTTGTACAGGTTTTGAAGCCCTACTTGCACAGCAAAAATTGAGGAGATACCTCTTGTAGTTTTTTCACAATTTCACTTTTTAATTTTTCCACTATCCATTCGAAATGCATTAAGAGAGCTTAAGGCTGCACTGTGTGTAAGAGTGAACTCATGCCTGAATTCATGTTTATTTGACAGGAGAAGCACCTGTATAGTTTAGTTTGCACATTCTTTTACTTCTAAGGTAGAATTATATAGTTGGTCTGAAAGTGCAGTACAGCCTCTGAAACGCAAAATGCACGCATAAAAAAATTAAAATGCTTATAACTTTGGAATAGAAGCAGATAGAACCAAAATTCCAAATGTATTTTGTACAGGTTTTGAAGCCCTACTTGCACAGCAAAAATTGAGGAGATACCTCTTGTAGTTTTTGTCACAATTTCACTTTTTAATTTTTCCACTGTCCATTCAAAATGCATTAAGAGAGCTTAAGGCTGCACTGTGTGTAAGAGTGAACTCATGCCTGAATTCATGTTTATTTGACAGGAGAAGCACCTGTATAGTTTAGTTTGCACATTCTTTTACTTCTAAGGTAGAATTATATAGTTGGTCTGAAAGTGCAGTACAGCCTCTGAAACGCAAAATGCACGCATAAAAAAATTAAAATGCTTATAACTTTGGAATAGAAGCAGATAGAACCAAAATTCCAAATGTATTTTGTACAGGTTTTGAAGCCCTACTTGCACAGCAAAAATTGAGGAGATACCTCTTGTAGTTTTTTCACAATTTCACTTTTTAATTTTTCCACTATCCATTCGAAATGCATTAAGAGAGCTTAAGGCTGCACTGTGTGTAAGAGTGAACTCATGCCTGAATTCATGTTTATTTGACAGGAGAAGCACCTGTATAGTTTAGTTTGCACATTCTTTTACTTCTAAGGTAGAATTATATAGTTGGTCTGAAAGTGCAGTACAGGCTCTGAAACGCAAAATGCATGCATAAAAAAATTTAAATGGTTATAACTTTGGAATAGAAGCAGATAGAACCAAAATTCCAAATGTATTTTGTACAGGTTTTGAAGCCCTACTTGCACAGCAAAAATTGAGGAGATACCTCTTGTAGTTTTTGTCACAATTTCACTTTTTAATTTTTCCACTGTCCATTCAAAATGCATTAAGAGAGCTTAAGGCTGCACTGTGTGTAAGAGTGAACTCATGCCTGAATTCATGTTTATTTGACAGGAGAAGCACCTGTATAGTTTAGTTTGCACATTCTTTTACTTCTAAGGTAGAATTATATAGTTGGTCTGAAAGTGCAGTACAGCCTCTGAAACGCAAAATGCACGCATAAAAAAATTAAAATGCTTATAACTTTGGAATAGAAGCAGATAGAACCAAAATTCCAAATGTATTTTGTACAGGTTTTGAAGCCCTACTTGCACAGCAAAAATTGAGGAGATACCTCTTGTAGTTTTTTCACAATTTCACTTTTTAATTTTTCCACTATCCATTCGAAATGCATTAAGAGAGCTTAAGGCTGCACTGTGTGTAAGAGTGAACTCATGCCTGAATTCATGTTTATTTGACAGGAGAAGCACCTGTATAGTTTAGTTTGCACATTCTTTTACTTCTAAGGTAGAATTATATAGTTGGTCTGAAAGTGCAGTACAGCCTCTGAAACGCAAAATGCACGCATAAAAAAATTAAAATGCTTATAACTTTGGAATAGAAGCAGATAGAACCAAAATTCCAAATGTATTTTGTACAGGTTTTGAAGCCCTACTTGCACAGCAAAAATTGAGGAGATACCTCTTGTAGTTTTTTCACAATTTCACTTTTTAATTTTTCCACTATCCATTCGAAATGCATTAAGAGAGCTTAAGGCTGCACTGTGTGTAAGAGTGAACTCATGCCTGAATTCATGTTTATTTGACAGGAGAAGCACCTGTATAGTTTAGTTTGCACATTCTTTTACTTCTAAGGTAGAATTATATAGTTGGTCTGAAAGTGCAGTACAGCCTCTGAAACGCAAAATGCACGCATAAAAAAATTAAAATGCTTATAACTTTGGAATAGAAGCAGATAGAACCAAAATTCCAAATGTATTTTGTACAGGTTTTGAAGCCCTACTTGCACAGCAAAAATTGAGGAGATACCTCTTGTAGTTTTTTCACAATTTCACTTTTTAATTTTTCCACTATCCATTCGAAATGCATTAAGAGAGCTTAAGGCTGCACTGTGTGTAAGAGTGAACTCATGCCTGAATTCATGTTTATTTGACAGGAGAAGCACCTGTATAGTTTAGTTTGCACATTCTTTTACTTCTAAGGTAGAATTATATAGTTGGTCTGAAAGTGCAGTACAGCCTCTGAAACGCAAAATGCACGCATAAAAAAATTAAAATGCTTATAACTTTGGAATAGAAGCAGATAGAACCAAAATTCCAAATGTATTTTGTACAGGTTTTGAAGCCCTACTTGCACAGCAAAAATTGAGGAGATACCTCTTGTAGTTTTTTCACAATTTCACTTTTTAATTTTTCCACTATCCATTCGAAATGCATTAAGAGAGCTTAAGGCTGCACTGTGTGTAAGAGTGAACTCATGCCTGAATTCATGTTTATTTGACAGGAGAAGCACCTGTATAGTTTAGTTTGCACATTCTTTTACTTCTAAGGTAGAATTATATAGTTGGTCTGAAAGTGCAGTACAGGCTCTGAAACGCAAAATGCATGCATAAAAAAATTTAAATGGTTATAACTTTGGAATAGAAGCAGATAGAACCAAAATTCCAAATGTATTTTGTACAGGTTTTGAAGCCCTACTTGCACAGCAAAAATTGAGGAGATACCTCTTGTAGTTTTTGTCACAATTTCACTTTTTAATTTTTCCACTGTCCATTCAAAATGCATTAAGAGAGCTTAAGGCTGCACTGTGTGTAAGAGTGAACTCATGCCTGAATTCATGTTTATTTGACAGGAGAAGCACCTGTATAGTTTAGTTTGCACATTCTTTTACTTCTAAGGTAGAATTATATAGTTGGTCTGAAAGTGCAGTACAGCCTCTGAAACGCAAAATGCACGCATAAAAAAATTAAAATGCTTATAACTTTGGAATAGAAGCAGATAGAACCAAAATTCCAAATGTATTTTGTACAGGTTTTGAAGCCCTACTTGCACAGCAAAAATTGAGGAGATACCTCTTGTAGTTTTTTCACAATTTCACTTTTTAATTTTTCCACTATCCATTCGAAATGCATTAAGAGAGCTTAAGGCTGCACTGTGTGTAAGAGTGAACTCATGCCTGAATTCATGTTTATTTGACAGGAGAAGCACCTGTATAGTTTAGTTTGCACATTCTTTTACTTCTAAGGTAGAATTATATAGTTGGTCTGAAAGTGCAGTACAGCCTCTGAAACGCAAAATGCACGCATAAAAAAATTTAAATGCTTATAACTTTGGAATAGAAGCAGATAGAACCAAAATTCCAAATGTATTTTGTACAGGTTTTGAAGCCCTACTTGCACAGCAAAAATTGAGGAGATACCTCTTGTAGTTTTTTCACAATTTCACTTTTTAATTTTTCCACTATCCATTCGAAATGCATTAAGAGAGCTTAAGGCTGCACTGTGTGTAAGAGTGAACTCATGCCTGAATTCATGTTTATTTGACAGGAGAAGCACCTGTATAGTTTAGTTTGCACATTCTTTTACTTCTAAGGTAGAATTATATAGTTGGTCTGAAAGTGCAGTACAGCCTCTGAAACGCAAAATGCACGCATAAAAAAATTAAAATGCTTATAACTTTGGAATAGAAGCAGATAGAACCAAAATTCCAAATGTATTTTGTACAGGTTTTGAAGCCCTACTTGCACAGCAAAAATTGAGGAGATACCTCTTGTAGTTTTTTCACAATTTCACTTTTTAATTTTTCCACTATCCATTCGAAATGCATTAAGAGAGCTTAAGGCTGCACTGTGTGTAAGAGTGAACTCATGCCTGAATTCATGTTTATTTGACAGGAGAAGCACCTGTATAGTTTAGTTTGCACATTCTTTTACTTCTAAGGTAGAATTATATAGTTGGTCTGAAAGTGCAGTACAGCCTCTGAAACGCAAAATGCACGCATAAAAAAATTAAAATGCTTATAACTTTGGAATAGAAGCAGATAGAACCAAAATTCCAAATGTATTTTGTACAGGTTTTGAAGCCCTACTTGCACAGCAAAAATTGAGGAGATACCTCTTGTAGTTTTTGTCACAATTTCACTTTTTAATTTTTCCACTGTCCATTCAAAATGCATTAAGAGAGCTTAAGGCTGCACTGTGTGTAAGAGTGAACTCATGCCTGAATTCATGTTTATTTGACAGGAGAAGCACCTGTATAGTTTAGTTTGCACATTCTTTTACTTCTAAGGTAGAATTATATAGTTGGTCTGAAAGTGCAGTACAGCCTCTGAAACGCAAAATGCACGCATAAAAAAATTAAAATGCTTATAACTTTGGAATAGAAGCAGATAGAACCAAAATTCCAAATGTATTTTGTACAGGTTTTGAAGCCCTACTTGCACAGCAAAAATTGAGGAGATACCTCTTGTAGTTTTTTCACAATTTCACTTTTTAATTTTTCCACTATCCATTCGAAATGCATTAAGAGAGCTTAAGGCTGCACTGTGTGTAAGAGTGAACTCATGCCTGAATTCATGTTTATTTGACAGGAGAAGCACCTGTATAGTTTAGTTTGCACATTCTTTTACTTCTAAGGTAGAATTATATAGTTGGTCTGAAAGTGCAGTACAGCCTCTGAAACGCAAAATGCACGCATAAAAAAATTAAAATGCTTATAACTTTGGAATAGAAGCAGATAGAACCAAAATTCCAAATGTATTTTGTACAGGTTTTGAAGCCCTACTTGCACAGCAAAAATTGAGGAGATACCTCTTGTAGTTTTTGTCACAATTTCACTTTTTAATTTTTCCACTGTCCATTCAAAATGCATTAAGAGAGCTTAAGGCTGCACTGTGTGTAAGAGTGAACTCATGCCTGAATTCATGTTTATTTGACAGGAGAAGCACCTGTATAGTTTAGTTTGCACATTCTTTTACTTCTAAGGTAGAATTATATAGTTGGTCTGAAAGTGCAGTACAGCCTCTGAAACGCAAAATGCACGCATAAAAAAATTAAAATGCTTATAACTTTGGAATAGAAGCAGATAGAACCAAAATTCCAAATGTATTTTGTACAGGTTTTGAAGCCCTACTTGCACAGCAAAAATTGAGGAGATACCTCTTGTAGTTTTTGTCACAATTTCACTTTTTAATTTTTCCACTGTCCATTCAAAATGCATTAAGAGAGCTTAAGGCTGCACTGTGTGTAAGAGTGAACTCATGCCTGAATTCATGTTTATTTGACAGGAGAAGCACCTGTATAGTTTAGTTTGCACATTCTTTTACTTCTAAGGTAGAATTATATAGTTGGTCTGAAAGTGCAGTACAGCCTCTGAAACGCAAAATGCACGCATAAAAAAATTAAAATGCTTATAACTTTGGAATAGAAGCAGATAGAACCAAAATTCCAAATGTATTTTGTACAGGTTTTGAAGCCCTACTTGCACAGCAAAAATTGAGGAGATACCTCTTGTAGTTTTTTCACAATTTCACTTTTTAATTTTTCCACTATCCATTCGAAATGCATTAAGAGAGCTTAAGGCTGCACTGTGTGTAAGAGTGAACTCATGCCTGAATTCATGTTTATTTGACAGGAGAAGCACCTGTATAGTTTAGTTTGCACATTCTTTTACTTCTAAGGTAGAATTATATAGTTGGTCTGAAAGTGCAGTACAGCCTCTGAAACGCAAAATGCACGCATAAAAAAATTAAAATGCTTATAACTTTGGAATAGAAGCAGATAGAACCAAAATTCCAAATGTATTTTGTACAGGTTTTGAAGCCCTACTTGCACAGCAAAAATTGAGGAGATACCTCTTGTAGTTTTTTCACAATTTCACTTTTTAATTTTTCCACTATCCATTCGAAATGCATTAAGAGAGCTTAAGGCTGCACTGTGTGTAAGAGTGAACTCATGCCTGAATTCATGTTTATTTGACAGGAGAAGCACCTGTATAGTTTAGTTTGCACATTCTTTTACTTCTAAGGTAGAATTATATAGTTGGTCTGAAAGTGCAGTACAGCCTCTGAAACGCAAAATGCACGCATAAAAAAATTAAAATGCTTATAACTTTGGAATAGAAGCAGATAGAACCAAAATTCCAAATGTATTTTGTACAGGTTTTGAAGCCCTACTTGCACAGCAAAAATTGAGGAGATACCTCTTGTAGTTTTTTCACAATTTCACTTTTTAATTTTTCCACTATCCATTCGAAATGCATTAAGAGAGCTTAAGGCTGCACTGTGTGTAAGAGTGAACTCATGCCTGAATTCATGTTTATTTGACAGGAGAAGCACCTGTATAGTTTAGTTTGCACATTCTTTTACTTCTAAGGTAGAATTATATAGTTGGTCTGAAAGTGCAGTACAGCCTCTGAAACGCAAAATGCACGCATAAAAAAATTAAAATGCTTATAACTTTGGAATAGAAGCAGATAGAACCAAAATTCCAAATGTATTTTGTACAGGTTTTGAAGCCCTACTTGCACAGCAAAAATTGAGGAGATACCTCTTGTAGTTTTTTCACAATTTCACTTTTTAATTTTTCCACTATCCATTCGAAATGCATTAAGAGAGCTTAAGGCTGCACTGTGTGTAAGAGTGAACTCATGCCTGAATTCATGTTTATTTGACAGGAGAAGCACCTGTATAGTTTAGTTTGCACATTCTTTTACTTCTAAGGTAGAATTATATAGTTGGTCTGAAAGTGCAGTACAGGCTCTGAAACGCAAAATGCATGCATAAAAAAATTTAAATGGTTATAACTTTGGAATAGAAGCAGATAGAACCAAAATTCCAAATGTATTTTGTACAGGTTTTGAAGCCCTACTTGCACAGCAAAAATTGAGGAGATACCTCTTGTAGTTTTTGTCACAATTTCACTTTTTAATTTTTCCACTGTCCATTCAAAATGCATTAAGAGAGCTTAAGGCTGCACTGTGTGTAAGAGTGAACTCATGCCTGAATTCATGTTTATTTGACAGGAGAAGCACCTGTATAGTTTAGTTTGCACATTCTTTTACTTCTAAGGTAGAATTATATAGTTGGTCTGAAAGTGCAGTACAGCCTCTGAAACGCAAAATGCACGCATAAAAAAATTAAAATGCTTATAACTTTGGAATAGAAGCAGATAGAACCAAAATTCCAAATGTATTTTGTACAGGTTTTGAAGCCCTACTTGCACAGCAAAAATTGAGGAGATACCTCTTGTAGTTTTTTCACAATTTCACTTTTTAATTTTTCCACTATCCATTCGAAATGCATTAAGAGAGCTTAAGGCTGCACTGTGTGTAAGAGTGAACTCATGCCTGAATTCATGTTTATTTGACAGGAGAAGCACCTGTATAGTTTAGTTTGCACATTCTTTTACTTCTAAGGTAGAATTATATAGTTGGTCTGAAAGTGCAGTACAGCCTCTGAAACGCAAAATGCACGCATAAAAAAATTAAAATGCTTATAACTTTGGAATAGAAGCAGATAGAACCAAAATTCCAAATGTATTTTGTACAGGTTTTGAAGCCCTACTTGCACAGCAAAAATTGAGGAGATACCTCTTGTAGTTTTTTCACAATTTCACTTTTTAATTTTTCCACTATCCATTCGAAATGCATTAAGAGAGCTTAAGGCTGCACTGTGTGTAAGAGTGAACTCATGCCTGAATTCATGTTTATTTGACAGGAGAAGCACCTGTATAGTTTAGTTTGCACATTCTTTTACTTCTAAGGTAGAATTATATAGTTGGTCTGAAAGTGCAGTACAGCCTCTGAAACGCAAAATGCACGCATAAAAAAATTAAAATGCTTATAACTTTGGAATAGAAGCAGATAGAACCAAAATTCCAAATGTATTTTGTACAGGTTTTGAAGCCCTACTTGCACAGCAAAAATTGAGGAGATACCTCTTGTAGTTTTTTCACAATTTCACTTTTTAATTTTTCCACTATCCATTCGAAATGCATTAAGAGAGCTTAAGGCTGCACTGTGTGTAAGAGTGAACTCATGCCTGAATTCATGTTTATTTGACAGGAGAAGCACCTGTATAGTTTAGTTTGCACATTCTTTTACTTCTAAGGTAGAATTATATAGTTGGTCTGAAAGTGCAGTACAGCCTCTGAAACGCAAAATGCACGCATAAAAAAATTAAAATGCTTATAACTTTGGAATAGAAGCAGATAGAACCAAAATTCCAAATGTATTTTGTACAGGTTTTGAAGCCCTACTTGCACAGCAAAAATTGAGGAGATACCTCTTGTAGTTTTTTCACAATTTCACTTTTTAATTTTTCCACTATCCATTCGAAATGCATTAAGAGAGCTTAAGGCTGCACTGTGTGTAAGAGTGAACTCATGCCTGAATTCATGTTTATTTGACAGGAGAAGCACCTGTATAGTTTAGTTTGCACATTCTTTTACTTCTAAGGTAGAATTATATAGTTGGTCTGAAAGTGCAGTACAGCCTCTGAAACGCAAAATGCACGCATAAAAAAATTAAAATGCTTATAACTTTGGAATAGAAGCAGATAGAACCAAAATTCCAAATGTATTTTGTACAGGTTTTGAAGCCCTACTTGCACAGCAAAAATTGAGGAGATACCTCTTGTAGTTTTTTCACAATTTCACTTTTTAATTTTTCCACTATCCATTCGAAATGCATTAAGAGAGCTTAAGGCTGCACTGTGTGTAAGAGTGAACTCATGCCTGAATTCATGTTTATTTGACAGGAGAAGCACCTGTATAGTTTAGTTTGCACATTCTTTTACTTCTAAGGTAGAATTATATAGTTGGTCTGAAAGTGCAGTACAGCCTCTGAAACGCAAAATGCACGCATAAAAAAATTAAAATGCTTATAACTTTGGAATAGAAGCAGATAGAACCAAAATTCCAAATGTATTTTGTACAGGTTTTGAAGCCCTACTTGCACAGCAAAAATTGAGGAGATACCTCTTGTAGTTTTTGTCACAATTTCACTTTTTAATTTTTCCACTGTCCATTCAAAATGCATTAAGAGAGCTTAAGGCTGCACTGTGTGTAAGAGTGAACTCATGCCTGAATTCATGTTTATTTGACAGGAGAAGCACCTGTATAGTTTAGTTTGCACATTCTTTTACTTCTAAGGTAGAATTATATAGTTGGTCTGAAAGTGCAGTACAGCCTCTGAAACGCAAAATGCACGCATAAAAAAATTAAAATGCTTATAACTTTGGAATAGAAGCAGATAGAACCAAAATTCCAAATGTATTTTGTACAGGTTTTGAAGCCCTACTTGCACAGCAAAAATTGAGGAGATACCTCTTGTAGTTTTTTCACAATTTCACTTTTTAATTTTTCCACTATCCATTCGAAATGCATTAAGAGAGCTTAAGGCTGCACTGTGTGTAAGAGTGAACTCATGCCTGAATTCATGTTTATTTGACAGGAGAAGCACCTGTATAGTTTAGTTTGCACATTCTTTTACTTCTAAGGTAGAATTATATAGTTGGTCTGAAAGTGCAGTACAGCCTCTGAAACGCAAAATGCACGCATAAAAAAATTAAAATGCTTATAACTTTGGAATAGAAGCAGATAGAACCAAAATTCCAAATGTATTTTGTACAGGTTTTGAAGCCCTACTTGCACAGCAAAAATTGAGGAGATACCTCTTGTAGTTTTTTCACAATTTCACTTTTTAATTTTTCCACTATCCATTCGAAATGCATTAAGAGAGCTTAAGGCTGCACTGTGTGTAAGAGTGAACTCATGCCTGAATTCATGTTTATTTGACAGGAGAAGCACCTGTATAGTTTAGTTTGCACATTCTTTTACTTCTAAGGTAGAATTATATAGTTGGTCTGAAAGTGCAGTACAGCCTCTGAAACGCAAAATGCACGCATAAAAAAATTAAAATGCTTATAACTTTGGAATAGAAGCAGATAGAACCAAAATTCCAAATGTATTTTGTACAGGTTTTGAAGCCCTACTTGCACAGCAAAAATTGAGGAGATACCTCTTGTAGTTTTTGTCACAATTTCACTTTTTAATTTTTCCACTGTCCATTCAAAATGCATTAAGAGAGCTTAAGGCTGCACTGTGTGTAAGAGTGAACTCATGCCTGAATTCATGTTTATTTGACAGGAGAAGCACCTGTATAGTTTAGTTTGCACATTCTTTTACTTCTAAGGTAGAATTATATAGTTGGTCTGAAAGTGCAGTACAGCCTCTGAAACGCAAAATGCACGCATAAAAAAATTAAAATGCTTATAACTTTGGAATAGAAGCAGATAGAACCAAAATTCCAAATGTATTTTGTACAGGTTTTGAAGCCCTACTTGCACAGCAAAAATTGAGGAGATACCTCTTGTAGTTTTTTCACAATTTCACTTTTTAATTTTTCCACTATCCATTCGAAATGCATTAAGAGAGCTTAAGGCTGCACTGTGTGTAAGAGTGAACTCATGCCTGAATTCATGTTTATTTGACAGGAGAAGCACCTGTATAGTTTAGTTTGCACATTCTTTTACTTCTAAGGTAGAATTATATAGTTGGTCTGAAAGTGCAGTACAGCCTCTGAAACGCAAAATGCACGCATAAAAAAATTAAAATGCTTATAACTTTGGAATAGAAGCAGATAGAACCAAAATTCCAAATGTATTTTGTACAGGTTTTGAAGCCCTACTTGCACAGCAAAAATTGAGGAGATACCTCTTGTAGTTTTTGTCACAATTTCACTTTTTAATTTTTCCACTGTCCATTCAAAATGCATTAAGAGAGCTTAAGGCTGCACTGTGTGTAAGAGTGAACTCATGCCTGAATTCATGTTTATTTGACAGGAGAAGCACCTGTATAGTTTAGTTTGCACATTCTTTTACTTCTAAGGTAGAATTATATAGTTGGTCTGAAAGTGCAGTACAGCCTCTGAAACGCAAAATGCACGCATAAAAAAATTAAAATGCTTATAACTTTGGAATAGAAGCAGATAGAACCAAAATTCCAAATGTATTTTGTACAGGTTTTGAAGCCCTACTTGCACAGCAAAAATTGAGGAGATACCTCTTGTAGTTTTTTCACAATTTCACTTTTTAATTTTTCCACTATCCATTCGAAATGCATTAAGAGAGCTTAAGGCTGCACTGTGTGTAAGAGTGAACTCATGCCTGAATTCATGTTTATTTGACAGGAGAAGCACCTGTATAGTTTAGTTTGCACATTCTTTTACTTCTAAGGTAGAATTATATAGTTGGTCTGAAAGTGCAGTACAGCCTCTGAAACGCAAAATGCACGCATAAAAAAATTAAAATGCTTATAACTTTGGAATAGAAGCAGATAGAACCAAAATTCCAAATGTATTTTGTACAGGTTTTGAAGCCCTACTTGCACAGCAAAAATTGAGGAGATACCTCTTGTAGTTTTTTCACAATTTCACTTTTTAATTTTTCCACTATCCATTCGAAATGCATTAAGAGAGCTTAAGGCTGCACTGTGTGTAAGAGTGAACTCATGCCTGAATTCATGTTTATTTGACAGGAGAAGCACCTGTATAGTTTAGTTTGCACATTCTTTTACTTCTAAGGTAGAATTATATAGTTGGTCTGAAAGTGCAGTACAGGCTCTGAAACGCAAAATGCACGCATAAAAAAATTTAAATGCTTATAACTTTGGAATAGAAGCAGATAGAACCAAAATTCCAAATGTATTTTGTACAGGTTTTGAAGCCCTACTTGCACAGCAAAAATTGAGGAGATACCTCTTGTAGTTTTTTCACAATTTCACTTTTTAATTTTTCCACTATCCATTCGAAATGCATTAAGAGAGCTTAAGGCTGCACTGTGTGTAAGAGTGAACTCATGCCTGAATTCATGTTTATTTGACAGGAGAAGCACCTGTATAGTTTAGTTTGCACATTCTTTTACTTCTAAGGTAGAATTATATAGTTGGTCTGAAAGTGCAGTACAGCCTCTGAAACGCAAAATGCACGCATAAAAAAATTAAAATGCTTATAACTTTGGAATAGAAGCAGATAGAACCAAAATTCCAAATGTATTTTGTACAGGTTTTGAAGCCCTACTTGCACAGCAAAAATTGAGGAGATACCTCTTGTAGTTTTTTCACAATTTCACTTTTTAATTTTTCCACTATCCATTCGAAATGCATTAAGAGAGCTTAAGGCTGCACTGTGTGTAAGAGTGAACTCATGCCTGAATTCATGTTTATTTGACAGGAGAAGCACCTGTATAGTTTAGTTTGCACATTCTTTTACTTCTAAGGTAGAATTATATAGTTGGTCTGAAAGTGCAGTACAGCCTCTGAAACGCAAAATGCACGCATAAAAAAATTAAAATGCTTATAACTTTGGAATAGAAGCAGATAGAACCAAAATTCCAAATGTATTTTGTACAGGTTTTGAAGCCCTACTTGCACAGCAAAAATTGAGGAGATACCTCTTGTAGTTTTTTCACAATTTCACTTTTTAATTTTTCCACTATCCATTCGAAATGCATTAAGAGAGCTTAAGGCTGCACTGTGTGTAAGAGTGAACTCATGCCTGAATTCATGTTTATTTGACAGGAGAAGCACCTGTATAGTTTAGTTTGCACATTCTTTTACTTCTAAGGTAGAATTATATAGTTGGTCTGAAAGTGCAGTACAGGCTCTGAAACGCAAAATGCATGCATAAAAAAATTTAAATGGTTATAACTTTGGAATAGAAGCAGATAGAACCAAAATTCCAAATGTATTTTGTACAGGTTTTGAAGCCCTACTTGCACAGCAAAAATTGAGGAGATACCTCTTGTAGTTTTTGTCACAATTTCACTTTTTAATTTTTCCACTGTCCATTCAAAATGCATTAAGAGAGCTTAAGGCTGCACTGTGTGTAAGAGTGAACTCATGCCTGAATTCATGTTTATTTGACAGGAGAAGCACCTGTATAGTTTAGTTTGCACATTCTTTTACTTCTAAGGTAGAATTATATAGTTGGTCTGAAAGTGCAGTACAGCCTCTGAAACGCAAAATGCACGCATAAAAAAATTAAAATGCTTATAACTTTGGAATAGAAGCAGATAGAACCAAAATTCCAAATGTATTTTGTACAGGTTTTGAAGCCCTACTTGCACAGCAAAAATTGAGGAGATACCTCTTGTAGTTTTTTCACAATTTCACTTTTTAATTTTTCCACTATCCATTCGAAATGCATTAAGAGAGCTTAAGGCTGCACTGTGTGTAAGAGTGAACTCATGCCTGAATTCATGTTTATTTGACAGGAGAAGCACCTGTATAGTTTAGTTTGCACATTCTTTTACTTCTAAGGTAGAATTATATAGTTGGTCTGAAAGTGCAGTACAGCCTCTGAAACGCAAAATGCACGCATAAAAAAATTAAAATGCTTATAACTTTGGAATAGAAGCAGATAGAACCAAAATTCCAAATGTATTTTGTACAGGTTTTGAAGCCCTACTTGCACAGCAAAAATTGAGGAGATACCTCTTGTAGTTTTTTCACAATTTCACTTTTTAATTTTTCCACTATCCATTCGAAATGCATTAAGAGAGCTTAAGGCTGCACTGTGTGTAAGAGTGAACTCATGCCTGAATTCATGTTTATTTGACAGGAGAAGCACCTGTATAGTTTAGTTTGCACATTCTTTTACTTCTAAGGTAGAATTATATAGTTGGTCTGAAAGTGCAGTACAGCCTCTGAAACGCAAAATGCACGCATAAAAAAATTAAAATGCTTATAACTTTGGAATAGAAGCAGATAGAACCAAAATTCCAAATGTATTTTGTACAGGTTTTGAAGCCCTACTTGCACAGCAAAAATTGAGGAGATACCTCTTGTAGTTTTTGTCACAATTTCACTTTTTAATTTTTCCACTATCCATTCGAAATGCATTAAGAGAGCTTAAGGCTGCACTGTGTGTAAGAGTGAACTCATGCCTGAATTCATGTTTATTTGACAGGAGAAGCACCTGTATAGTTCAGTTTGCACATTCTTTTACTTCTAAGGTAGAATTATATAGTTGGTCTGAAAGTGCAGTACAGCCTCTGAAACACAAAATGCACGCATAAAAAAATTAAAATGCTTATAACTTTGGAATAGAAGCAGATAGAACCAAAATTCCAAATGTATTTTGTACAGGTTTTGAAGCCCTACTTGCACAGCAAAAATTGAGGAGATACCTCTTGTAGTTTTTTCACAATTTCACTTTTTAATTTTTCCACTATCCATTCGAAATGCATTAAGAGAGCTTAAGGCTGCACTGTGTGTAAGAGTGAACTCATGCCTGAATTCATGTTTATTTGACAGGAGAAGCACCTGTATAGTTTAGTTTGCACATTCTTTTACTTCTAAGGTAGAATTATATAGTTGGTCTGAAAGTGCAGTACAGGCTCTGAAACGCAAAATGCATGCATAAAAAAATTTAAATGGTTATAACTTTGGAATAGAAGCAGATAGAACCAAAATTCCAAATGTATTTTGTACAGGTTTTGAAGCCCTACTTGCACAGCAAAAATTGAGGAGATACCTCTTGTAGTTTTTGTCACAATTTCACTTTTTAATTTTTCCACTGTCCATTCAAAATGCATTAAGAGAGCTTAAGGCTGCACTGTGTGTAAGAGTGAACTCATGCCTGAATTCATGTTTATTTGACAGGAGAAGCACCTGTATAGTTTAGTTTGCACATTCTTTTACTTCTAAGGTAGAATTATATAGTTGGTCTGAATGTGCAGTACAGCCTCTGAAACACAAAATGCACGCATAAAAAAAATGAAAAATTCTTATAACTTTGGAATAGAAGCAGATAAAACCAAAATTCCAAATGTATTTTGTACAGGTTTTGAAGCCCTACTTGCACAGCAAAAATTGAGGAGATACCTCTTGTAGTTTTTTCACAATTTCACTTTTTAATTTTTCCACTATCCATTCGAAATGCATTAAGAGAGCTTAAGGCTGCACTGTGTGTAAGAGTGAACTCATGCCTGAATTCATGTTTATTTGACAGGAGAAGCACCTGTATAGTTTAGTTTGCACATTCTTTTACTTCTAAGGTAGAATTATATAGTTGGTCTGAAAGTGCAGTACAGCCTCTGAAACGCAAAATGCACGCATAAAAAAATTAAAATGCTTATAACTTTGGAATAGAAGCAGATAGAACCAAAATTCCAAATGTATTTTGTACAGGTTTTGAAGCCCTACTTGCACAGCAAAAATTGAGGAGATACCTCTTGTAGTTTTTTCACAATTTCACTTTTTAATTTTTCCACTATCCATTCGAAATGCATTAAGAGAGCTTAAGGCTGCACTGTGTGTAAGAGTGAACTCATGCCTGAATTCATGTTTATTTGACAGGAGAAGCACCTGTATAGTTTAGTTTGCACATTCTTTTACTTCTAAGGTAGAATTATATAGTTGGTCTGAAAGTGCAGTACAGCCTCTGAAACGCAAAATGCACGCATAAAAAAATTAAAATGCTTATAACTTTGGAATAGAAGCAGATAGAACCAAAATTCCAAATGTATTTTGTACAGGTTTTGAAGCCCTACTTGCACAGCAAAAATTGAGGAGATACCTCTTGTAGTTTTTTCACAATTTCACTTTTTAATTTTTCCACTATCCATTCGAAATGCATTAAGAGAGCTTAAGGCTGCACTGTGTGTAAGAGTGAACTCATGCCTGAATTCATGTTTATTTGACAGGAGAAGCACCTGTATAGTTTAGTTTGCACATTCTTTTACTTCTAAGGTAGAATTATATAGTTGGTCTGAAAGTGCAGTACAGGCTCTGAAACGCAAAATGCATGCATAAAAAAATTTAAATGGTTATAACTTTGGAATAGAAGCAGATAGAACCAAAATTCCAAATGTATTTTGTACAGGTTTTGAAGCCCTACTTGCACAGCAAAAATTGAGGAGATACCTCTTGTAGTTTTTGTCACAATTTCACTTTTTAATTTTTCCACTGTCCATTCAAAATGCATTAAGAGAGCTTAAGGCTGCACTGTGTGTAAGAGTGAACTCATGCCTGAATTCATGTTTATTTGACAGGAGAAGCACCTGTATAGTTTAGTTTGCACATTCTTTTACTTCTAAGGTAGAATTATATAGTTGGTCTGAAAGTGCAGTACAGCCTCTGAAACGCAAAATGCACGCATAAAAAAATTAAAATGCTTATAACTTTGGAATAGAAGCAGATAGAACCAAAATTCCAAATGTATTTTGTACAGGTTTTGAAGCCCTACTTGCACAGCAAAAATTGAGGAGATACCTCTTGTAGTTTTTTCACAATTTCACTTTTTAATTTTTCCACTATCCATTCGAAATGCATTAAGAGAGCTTAAGGCTGCACTGTGTGTAAGAGTGAACTCATGCCTGAATTCATGTTTATTTGACAGGAGAAGCACCTGTATAGTTTAGTTTGCACATTCTTTTACTTCTAAGGTAGAATTATATAGTTGGTCTGAAAGTGCAGTACAGCCTCTGAAACGCAAAATGCACGCATAAAAAAATTAAAATGCTTATAACTTTGGAATAGAAGCAGATAGAACCAAAATTCCAAATGTATTTTGTACAGGTTTTGAAGCCCTACTTGCACAGCAAAAATTGAGGAGATACCTCTTGTAGTTTTTTCACAATTTCACTTTTTAATTTTTCCACTATCCATTCGAAATGCATTAAGAGAGCTTAAGGCTGCACTGTGTGTAAGAGTGAACTCATGCCTGAATTCATGTTTATTTGACAGGAGAAGCACCTGTATAGTTTAGTTTGCACATTCTTTTACTTCTAAGGTAGAATTATATAGTTGGTCTGAAAGTGCAGTACAGCCTCTGAAACGCAAAATGCACGCATAAAAAAATTAAAATGCTTATAACTTTGGAATAGAAGCAGATAGAACCAAAATTCCAAATGTATTTTGTACAGGTTTTGAAGCCCTACTTGCACAGCAAAAATTGAGGAGATACCTCTTGTAGTTTTTTCACAATTTCACTTTTTAATTTTTCCACTATCCATTCGAAATGCATTAAGAGAGCTTAAGGCTGCACTGTGTGTAAGAGTGAACTCATGCCTGAATTCATGTTTATTTGACAGGAGAAGCACCTGTATAGTTTAGTTTGCACATTCTTTTACTTCTAAGGTAGAATTATATAGTTGGTCTGAAAGTGCAGTACAGCCTCTGAAACGCAAAATGCACGCATAAAAAAATTAAAATGCTTATAACTTTGGAATAGAAGCAGATAGAACCAAAATTCCAAATGTATTTTGTACAGGTTTTGAAGCCCTACTTGCACAGCAAAAATTGAGGAGATACCTCTTGTAGTTTTTTCACAATTTCACTTTTTAATTTTTCCACTATCCATTCGAAATGCATTAAGAGAGCTTAAGGCTGCACTGTGTGTAAGAGTGAACTCATGCCTGAATTCATGTTTATTTGACAGGAGAAGCACCTGTATAGTTTAGTTTGCACATTCTTTTACTTCTAAGGTAGAATTATATAGTTGGTCTGAAAGTGCAGTACAGGCTCTGAAACGCAAAATGCATGCATAAAAAAATTTAAATGGTTATAACTTTGGAATAGAAGCAGATAGAACCAAAATTCCAAATGTATTTTGTACAGGTTTTGAAGCCCTACTTGCACAGCAAAAATTGAGGAGATACCTCTTGTAGTTTTTTTCACAATTTCACTTTTTAATTTTTCCACTATCCATTCGAAATGCATTAAGAGAGCTTAAGGCTGCACTGTGTGTAAGAGTGAACTCATGCCTGAATTCATGTTTATTTGACAGGAGAAGCACCTGTATAGTTCAGTTTGCACATTCTTTTACTTCTAAGGTAGAATTATATAGTTGGTCTGAAAGTGCAGTACAGCCTCTGAAACGCAAAATGCACGCATAAAAAAATTAAAATGCTTATAACTTTGGAATAGAAGCAGATAGAACCAAAATTCCAAATGTATTTTGTACAGGTTTTGAAGCCCTACTTGCACAGCAAAAATTGAGGAGATACCTCTTGTAGTTTTTTCACAATTTCACTTTTTAATTTTTCCACTATCCATTCGAAATGCATTAAGAGAGCTTAAGGCTGCACTGTGTGTAAGAGTGAACTCATGCCTGAATTCATGTTTATTTGACAGGAGAAGCACCTGTATAGTTTAGTTTGCACATTCTTTTACTTCTAAGGTAGAATTATATAGTTGGTCTGAAAGTGCAGTACAGCCTCTGAAACGCAAAATGCACGCATAAAAAAATTAAAATGCTTATAACTTTGGAATAGAAGCAGATAGAACCAAAATTCCAAATGTATTTTGTACAGGTTTTGAAGCCCTACTTGCACAGCAAAAATTGAGGAGATACCTCTTGTAGTTTTTTCACAATTTCACTTTTTAATTTTTCCACTATCCATTCGAAATGCATTAAGAGAGCTTAAGGCTGCACTGTGTGTAAGAGTGAACTCATGCCTGAATTCATGTTTATTTGACAGGAGAAGCACCTGTATAGTTTAGTTTGCACATTCTTTTACTTCTAAGGTAGAATTATATAGTTGGTCTGAAAGTGCAGTACAGGCTCTGAAACGCAAAATGCATGCATAAAAAAATTTAAATGGTTATAACTTTGGAATAGAAGCAGATAGAACCAAAATTCCAAATGTATTTTGTACAGGTTTTGAAGCCCTACTTGCACAGCAAAAATTGAGGAGATACCTCTTGTAGTTTTTGTCACAATTTCACTTTTTAATTTTTCCACTGTCCATTCAAAATGCATTAAGAGAGCTTAAGGCTGCACTGTGTGTAAGAGTGAACTCATGCCTGAATTCATGTTTATTTGACAGGAGAAGCACCTGTATAGTTTAGTTTGCACATTCTTTTACTTCTAAGGTAGAATTATATAGTTGGTCTGAAAGTGCAGTACAGCCTCTGAAACACAAAATGCACGCATAAAAAAATTAAAATGCTTATAACTTTGGAATAGAAGCAGATAGAACCAAAATTCCAAATGTATTTTGTACAGGTTTTGAAGCCCTACTTGCACAGCAAAAATTGAGGAGATACCTCTTGTAGTTTTTTCACAATTTCACTTTTTAATTTTTCCACTATCCATTCGAAATGCATTAAGAGAGCTTAAGGCTGCACTGTGTGTAAGAGTGAACTCATGCCTGAATTCATGTTTATTTGACAGGAGAAGCACCTGTATAGTTTAGTTTGCACATTCTTTTACTTCTAAGGTAGAATTATATAGTTGGTCTGAAAGTGCAGTACAGCCTCTGAAACGCAAAATGCACGCATAAAAAAATTTAAATGCTTATAACTTTGGAATAGAAGCAGATAGAACCAAAATTCCAAATGTATTTTGTACAGGTTTTGAAGCCCTACTTGCACAGCAAAAATTGAGGAGATACCTCTTGTAGTTTTTTCACAATTTCACTTTTTAATTTTTCCACTATCCATTCGAAATGCATTAAGAGAGCTTAAGGCTGCACTGTGTGTAAGAGTGAACTCATGCCTGAATTCATGTTTATTTGACAGGAGAAGCACCTGTATAGTTTAGTTTGCACATTCTTTTACTTCTAAGGTAGAATTATATAGTTGGTCTGAAAGTGCAGTACAGCCTCTGAAACGCAAAATGCACGCATAAAAAAATTAAAATGCTTATAACTTTGGAATAGAAGCAGATAGAACCAAAATTCCAAATGTATTTTGTACAGGTTTTGAAGCCCTACTTGCACAGCAAAAATTGAGGAGATACCTCTTGTAGTTTTTTCACAATTTCACTTTTTAATTTTTCCACTATCCATTCGAAATGCATTAAGAGAGCTTAAGGCTGCACTGTGTGTAAGAGTGAACTCATGCCTGAATTCATGTTTATTTGACAGGAGAAGCACCTGTATAGTTTAGTTTGCACATTCTTTTACTTCTAAGGTAGAATTATATAGTTGGTCTGAAAGTGCAGTACAGCCTCTGAAACGCAAAATGCACGCATAAAAAAATTAAAATGCTTATAACTTTGGAATAGAAGCAGATAGAACCAAAATTCCAAATGTATTTTGTACAGGTTTTGAAGCCCTACTTGCACAGCAAAAATTGAGGAGATACCTCTTGTAGTTTTTTCACAATTTCACTTTTTAATTTTTCCACTATCCATTCGAAATGCATTAAGAGAGCTTAAGGCTGCACTGTGTGTAAGAGTGAACTCATGCCTGAATTCATGTTTATTTGACAGGAGAAGCACCTGTATAGTTTAGTTTGCACATTCTTTTACTTCTAAGGTAGAATTATATAGTTGGTCTGAAAGTGCAGTACAGCCTCTGAAACGCAAAATGCACGCATAAAAAAATTAAAATGCTTATAACTTTGGAATAGAAGCAGATAGAACCAAAATTCCAAATGTATTTTGTACAGGTTTTGAAGCCCTACTTGCACAGCAAAAATTGAGGAGATACCTCTTGTAGTTTTTGTCACAATTTCACTTTTTAATTTTTCCACTGTCCATTCAAAATGCATTAAGAGAGCTTAAGGCTGCACTGTGTGTAAGAGTGAACTCATGCCTGAATTCATGTTTATTTGACAGGAGAAGCACCTGTATAGTTTAGTTTGCACATTCTTTTACTTCTAAGGTAGAATTATATAGTTGGTCTGAAAGTGCAGTACAGCCTCTGAAACGCAAAATGCACGCATAAAAAAATTAAAATGCTTATAACTTTGGAATAGAAGCAGATAGAACCAAAATTCCAAATGTATTTTGTACAGGTTTTGAAGCCCTACTTGCACAGCAAAAATTGAGGAGATACCTCTTGTAGTTTTTGTCACAATTTCACTTTTTAATTTTTCCACTGTCCATTCAAAATGCATTAAGAGAGCTTAAGGCTGCACTGTGTGTAAGAGTGAACTCATGCCTGAATTCATGTTTATTTGACAGGAGAAGCACCTGTATAGTTTAGTTTGCACATTCTTTTACTTCTAAGGTAGAATTATATAGTTGGTCTGAAAGTGCAGTACAGCCTCTGAAACGCAAAATGCACGCATAAAAAAATTAAAATGCTTATAACTTTGGAATAGAAGCAGATAGAACCAAAATTCCAAATGTATTTTGTACAGGTTTTGAAGCCCTACTTGCACAGCAAAAATTGAGGAGATACCTCTTGTAGTTTTTGTCACAATTTCACTTTTTAATTTTTCCACTGTCCATTCAAAATGCATTAAGAGAGCTTAAGGCTGCACTGTGTGTAAGAGTGAACTCATGCCTGAATTCATGTTTATTTGACAGGAGAAGCACCTGTATAGTTTAGTTTGCACATTCTTTTACTTCTAAGGTAGAATTATATAGTTGGTCTGAAAGTGCAGTACAGCCTCTGAAACGCAAAATGCACGCATAAAAAAATTAAAATGCTTATAACTTTGGAATAGAAGCAGATAGAACCAAAATTCCAAATGTATTTTGTACAGGTTTTGAAGCCCTACTTGCACAGCAAAAATTGAGGAGATACCTCTTGTAGTTTTTTCACAATTTCACTTTTTAATTTTTCCACTATCCATTCGAAATGCATTAAGAGAGCTTAAGGCTGCACTGTGTGTAAGAGTGAACTCATGCCTGAATTCATGTTTATTTGACAGGAGAAGCACCTGTATAGTTTAGTTTGCACATTCTTTTACTTCTAAGGTAGAATTATATAGTTGGTCTGAAAGTGCAGTACAGCCTCTGAAACGCAAAATGCACGCATAAAAAAATTAAAATGCTTATAACTTTGGAATAGAAGCAGATAGAACCAAAATTCCAAATGTATTTTGTACAGGTTTTGAAGCCCTACTTGCACAGCAAAAATTGAGGAGATACCTCTTGTAGTTTTTTCACAATTTCACTTTTTAATTTTTCCACTATCCATTCGAAATGCATTAAGAGAGCTTAAGGCTGCACTGTGTGTAAGAGTGAACTCATGCCTGAATTCATGTTTATTTGACAGGAGAAGCACCTGTATAGTTTAGTTTGCACATTCTTTTACTTCTAAGGTAGAATTATATAGTTGGTCTGAAAGTGCAGTACAGGCTCTGAAACGCAAAATGCATGCATAAAAAAATTTAAATGGTTATAACTTTGGAATAGAAGCAGATAGAACCAAAATTCCAAATGTATTTTGTACAGGTTTTGAAGCCCTACTTGCACAGCAAAAATTGAGGAGATACCTCTTGTAGTTTTTGTCACAATTTCACTTTTTAATTTTTCCACTGTCCATTCAAAATGCATTAAGAGAGCTTAAGGCTGCACTGTGTGTAAGAGTGAACTCATGCCTGAATTCATGTTTATTTGACAGGAGAAGCACCTGTATAGTTTAGTTTGCACATTCTTTTACTTCTAAGGTAGAATTATATAGTTGGTCTGAAAGTGCAGTACAGCCTCTGAAACGCAAAATGCACGCATAAAAAAATTAAAATGCTTATAACTTTGGAATAGAAGCAGATAGAACCAAAATTCCAAATGTATTTTGTACAGGTTTTGAAGCCCTACTTGCACAGCAAAAATTGAGGAGATACCTCTTGTAGTTTTTTTCACAATTTCACTTTTTAATTTTTCCACTATCCATTCGAAATGCATTAAGAGAGCTTAAGGCTGCACTGTGTGTAAGAGTGAACTCATGCCTGAATTCATGTTTATTTGACAGGAGAAGCACCTGTATAGTTTAGTTTGCACATTCTTTTACTTCTAAGGTAGAATTATATAGTTGGTCTGAAAGTGCAGTACAGCCTCTGAAACGCAAAATGCACGCATAAAAAAATTAAAATGCTTATAACTTTGGAATAGAAGCAGATAGAACCAAAATTCCAAATGTATTTTGTACAGGTTTTGAAGCCCTACTTGCACAGCAAAAATTGAGGAGATACCTCTTGTAGTTTTTTCACAATTTCACTTCTTAATTTTTCCACTATCCATTCGAAATGCATTAAGAGAGCTTAAGGCTGCACTGTGTGTAAGAGTGAACTCATGCCTGAATTCATGTTTATTTAACAGGAGAAGCACCTGTATAGGTTAG